>APFE030795129.1:282803-412166 GCA_000404065.3 Pinus taeda
TTGTCTACGCCAATTTTTGATAATATATGGTGATGGGTGTGGGTCTGCGACGTCCACCTCCATCCCATAACAGGAATTCAGAATTAAAACACAACACATCCATCACATAGGCACTGTAATAGAATGGCGGAATAACCCTCTCTGTGACGCGATAGTTAGACCTGAAATCGAGAATGGCTTTGGCTAACTTGTCGGATAATATAACCTCCCAATCCATAATTTCGCCACTACATGCCGCCTCCATTAAGGGGACCATTTCTATGGTAAAATTGGCGGAGTCATGCAATCCCCATAGTCTACACATCATAATTCCAGCATAGCAGTAAGGAGAGCATAGGGAGTCAACTGAGTACTTACCCGAGGTTTCATGCTTGTGTTTTGCTGGATTCTGTCTCTAGCCTCGAATTGGTTCAGACTCGGTCTCGTTCTCTGCTCGAAATTTCTCCAAAAATGTTGCATTATATTTTTTCTCTTCTACCGGTAGGTGATACATTAGCCTTAGATCTTCGGCTTGAAAAGAACCGAAAATCCTCCCATCCGCAGTGCTAAACAATCTGTTGATAATTGGGAGCTCTTGTATTGCCCACCTTACCACATCCATGTATGGGATAATTTGCTCCCGGGCCGCTATTCTTTGCAGAAAGGAGTCGGCCAAGTCTTTTAAATTGGCGTCGGATTTACTGGTATTATCACATGAGATTTCTATCCCGGTCACCTTTGGCTCTTCTACTTCAATCAAATTATACGTCCCTTGCCAAGTGGTCCTGGTAAGTCCCAAGCACATTGTATCTGATATAAGCCCTTTGTTCTTACTGCTTGGATCAACAACAGCTTGCCCCGCGGCTGGTGAAGCAGTAGGCATTGTGGTCTTCTTGGACTTCTTTCCCATCCCACTTTCTTCTGTCTCTATGGAAGAATCATGCACAGAGCGAAAGATAGGCGTAACACAGGCAACAATAAAATGAATTGAACAGAATGAAGTATATATATCTGGATGGATTCATAGCAATCAATTGACTTAAGGTGGCCTTGGGATCAAATCCGTGGATAGATCGCAAGCCTATTGTTCTCATTAAATGGTCATTATGGTCTGTCAATCTCATTAATTCCAGTCGCTTCGATTAATGGCCGAATGATTTATTTGAAGCATGCCTTGCGAGATTTGGCAGTTTGAATGCGGATGAGCGGCTTTTCAAAGGATATTGCCTTAATTACGAATAAATCATATTAAACTGCCATTTATGACTTTTTCTTTGAAAACTGCGCTTTTTCCCTTTTCGCAATCGGGCATCGTGGAAATGCTAAGTTATTACATTGGTCTCATTTGGAATCCGTGATCGCCGATAGTGATATCGCATCGCGTCGGGAATAGCTAGCAAGGTCGTTTAGAATGAGGACATGGTGAGTCACCGATTGCCGATAGCGATATCGCATCGCATTGGGCGAGGGGGAGCTTATTTGCACTTTAAGTGTTATCGCCGATTGTCGATTGCCGATTGCCGATTTCACATCGCATCAAAGCAAGGGTTGTTACTCATGTTACTTTATGCTTTTGCCAATATCCGATAGCGATTTCACATCGGCGAAAACCAAGATGTCCCTTAAGTTGTGCTTTCTTTGTCATTGCGATCGCTTTATCGTAATGATAAAGATAAATCATTTTATGTTGGGGTTTTTTGATTTGTTTTATGAAAAAGGCCTTTTAATAATGTTTTCTTTTATTCGAGCTTTTTTGAAATAGAACTTTAAATTGATACCAATTTGAAACAAAAACTAAAAGGGACCCATTTCACATTATATTTTTAGGATAGTAATGATATGAAATGGGGGGGTTGTTGTATGGCACAAGAGGATAGCAGAATGTATATCAAGGGAGAGAATATCTTGGTCCGTCCTTTGCCCTTGATGTGAAAGGGGGAGAGTGACTTGGTGTTGTTGTTGCCATCAAGTCCAAAGGGGGAGATTGTTGGTATTATGATTGATGTGTTGTACTTGATGGCAGCCCACTTATAGTAGAACAAATCACTTATATATAACTAGATGAATCTATAGAAGAGATATAAGATGTGATAGAATACATGACAGCTCAAAGGAATCAATTCAGATGTAATGTACAATGACAACTCATTAAGATGACAGTTCTCAGTATGGCAAGTTAACTTTGCCACCCAGTACAAAAGGGGAGATTGTTGGCATTATGATACATATGTTCTCCTTGATGGCAACTTACTAAGATGATAGGTCATAGCTCAGGCTCACAAAATGAAGAAAGAGAGATATACGCAAGTTACCCTTAATAAAGCCGCATATACACGCGGGTTAGCCGACCAAAAGATGGCTATACGTAATCACGCACTTTCATGCAAGGGAAGGTGCGTACATTGGGATTTAGTCCTTGGTATTTGGACCTATGGTTTTCGACCATGGTATCTCGTCCGAAGTGTTGAACCCAGGTATTGGGTCCATGGTATTGATTCTCTATGGTTTTGGACCATGGTATTGAGTAAGGCCTAAGACTATAAAAGGGGAAGGAGATCATTAGGCAAAGGTATTCACTCAAGCATTGAATATCTTATGGAGAGCAAGATCTAGAATTGGGTTATGGTGGATAGTTGGATCTGAACCAAGGAGGAACTTGAACGCTAGAAGAAGCATAAGTTCTATTGTTGCATCAAGATCTTAAGGCTTGAATAGTAGTATCTTTGTGTGGTTTTGATCTATTATATTTGGCGCATGACTTGATCTATAAATCTGATAATCTGGGTATAACTAATGTCTGAATTAGTGAAAAGGGTAAATTATCTTTTATAGATCTGTACACAGGTTTGGCACAATAAAGGCGTGTATACACGCTGGTTAAGTAAGTCAAAATAGTGTATACGCTGGTTGGCCTTAATACAAAAGCGTATGCACGCAAGTTCTACATATTGAAGTAGCGTACATCTCATGAAATATGTCTTAGCTACTTCTGTTTATTGTTGTAGTGTTTTAGGTTCAGGATTGGTTTCTGGTTACTGTTAATGTATTCTGGTTACAACATTCAGAGAAGTAATTGCTTGATTCAGTTTTGATTGAAGCGAAGGAGATTGGTTGATGAAGATGTATTTGATGTTTGATTATTGTCATTGATGGATCCAGTCTAAAAATTTATGAAACGTGGTCCTTGGAAGAAAGAGAAGGTTGTAGCCTTCTATAGGTTAGCACCTATGTACTAGTACATCAGCTAGTACAAGAGCTAAGGGGGTTGTAGCTCCCTTCCAGGAGAAGCTGGAGAACGAGAGAAGGTAGTAGCCTTCTGCTGGTAGAAGCCTTCTTACCGGTATAAGACTGCACCAGTACAAAAATATTGTAAAAATAACTTTCTTATTAAAGGAAGATAGAGACGAATTGCAACAGTATTATTTCCAACAATTGGTATCAGAGCAGGTCCTATGGCAGAAGCTTGATCGCTTGAAGGAGATCTGTAGAAAAATTGGAAGGAAGCTAAAGAAGAAAGCGCCTCAGAGGAAGAGGACATCTCAAAGGAACTATGACAGTGGGAGAATCGATTGGGGAATATGTGGAAGAAACACTTCAGATTCAGAATCACTTCAAAATGAGGATGAACAAGCAAAAGAACTATCAGGTATGAATTTGTTATCTTCTGGTAATACATTTCTCCATCCATTTGAAAACGATGAAAGTGATAGCGAAACAACTGACTTTGCTCTTATGGGTGAGAAAGAAAGATATGAAATAGAGGCAGAATTTAAAAAGCTTACAGACAAAATTAGAGATCAACAAGATCTATTGCACAAAAGGGAATGTGTTTCGAAAGAAGAAGTTACCAAACTAAAAGCTCAACTGGAGGAAGGAAACATGGTAAGGAAGCTATTCAAGGAAAAGGAAAATCAATGTCAAAAGTTACAAGATGAAGTGACATCATTAAGAATTGAAGTAAATGAAAGGAGCACAACAATCAAGAAACTTAGAGAAAGATGTAGTTACTATGGAAGTCTTGAAGCTAAGATCCTCTCGCTAAAAGAAGATCTTGAAGAATCAAATAAGCAGAATAAAGAACTACTCCAAGCCCTTTAAAAACAAGAAAACAAAGTTCTTGAAATAAGTCATCAGTTGGAAGAAGGAAGAAAAGCTGAAGGAATCATGAAGAAACAGTATCTTGAGAAGGAAGAGCAACATCAGGTTGAGGTAAATATTCTAAAAGATAAATTAGAAGAAAAGGATAAGCTCTTACAATTTCAAGATAGTAGTAAGATCTTGGATGATATTCTTAGTAGTCAATGGTCTCCTGCTATCAAAACTGGTCTTGGTTTTCATGAATCTGTTGAAGGTGAATCTAGTTCACAAAGTAACACAAGGAACTCTAATGCAAAATCTGAAATGCTCAACAAGGAGATGAGAGGTCGATCCCATCAACAACCAAGGAAAGAAATTTTTCAAAGAAAATATTTTACTCCTAACTATGAAAGTGATAGTCAGTTATTTCCTCAGATGAATAATGTTGATGTTATGTATGTCATAATTTTGGACATGTTGCAGCCAGATGCAGAAGTAGAATGGTTCACGACCATCGCACAGAAAGCTCATCACATTCCAGTTACTTTAAGGGATATTTCTTTTCTTGCAATATGTTTGGTCACAAAGTTGTTGATTGCTACAGAATGAATATGAAACATGTAAGATGTTATGCATGTAACATGCTTGGACATATAGCAAAGGAATGTAGGGAAAAAGTACAGGCATCATACCAAAAGGAGAAAACATCATCACACGTGAAGATTTGGAAGAAGAAAGAAGTACAGTCAGAAAAATGTGGTACAACACAATGTAGAGACATAACAGACTCAGAGGAAGCTGAAAGTGTGAAACTTCAGTGTTTTAAATCTCATATGCAAGGTTCATGAAGGGAAGTCACGTATATACGTGAGTTAGACACTGCACAGTCGCGTATATGTTAGTTTGAGGAAAAGCAGTAGGACAGGCTCAGGAAAAGGGTCTGATATGATTCAGTCCATTATTTGCTCTATTTGATAATGGTTACAATCTACTGATGATATGTGGAAATGTCTTGACACTCATAAGATGTTTAGAAGTGTTTTTGATCTTAACTTAGTGATGATGATGCCTTGATACTTCTTGCTGATATATGCATGATCAGATCTGATAGTGAACAGGTGCCACAGGTTCAGGGGGAGCATATGCTTTTAATAATTCATTGTTGGCATTATGGTTAGTAGTCCTTGGTGATGATGCTTATATGGCTAAATGATACATCTTGCTATGATATGGTTATGAGTTGTCCATGAAAAAAAATCTCATATGATTCTTGGGGTTACATATTTGGTGTTCAGATCAGATTTGTGGTTGATTCTCTAATGATGGATATATGGTGCTTACATGGTGATCTTCATAAGGATAAGGAGAAGTACACAACTTCATGACTTGATGATGAGTCACTCATATGCTTCTATCATCATATGCATAAAGTTATGATGCAGGATTCCTATAGTTCTTGGCGCTCATGTGGATGAGGATTGTTGTTGTTGATGATATCAAGAAGTCTTGACAAAAGGTCTTGAGCTCAAGATACATAGTGCTATATATAGTATACTGGATACATGGATGATTACTCAAAGTTACATTATTGGAGACATGATGATGATGAGTTCTTACCTATATGATGATAGTTTGATATGTGGATTGATGCAGATGAGGGATGTTCCCGAGTGATGATACATGGATGGTATATAAGATCATGCAGATTTTGATGATGATGAGATGACTATGGTTTTTTTCACATATGATATAATGTGAATGATTTTGTTGTCATATGTAGAATTCATTCATGGAAGGCTATGATAATGTTCAAGAGGATGAGTTGATATCTATATGCAGACATACCTTGATTACAGGTTGATGACTTCTACACTAATGGACATATACAAGTTGTTGATCTGTATGTTGTTGATAGATTCCTATGGAGAAGATCATACAATGATGATGATACCTGTTAATGACTATCATAGTCTTGTCTTCAATATTTACTCTCTATGTCATGTATTTTATTTATTATCAAGATCATGTAACGACCTATCTCGTTTCCCCACTATGCCTGGGACGGATGATGTAATGTTCTTGTTTTATCATGTATAAGCTTTTGGTATATCCCGGTTGGGAGATGGATGTATGTATGAGTCCTTGGTGATAGGAAGATCATTTATGATGTATAGAGTCATGTTCTTCTTGTAGAACATCTTTTTGACCTTGCTTACAGTCAGGAGGAGCATGAACAACACACTTCAGCAGAGCAAACATTTCAGCATATACTCAGAGGGAGCATGGATGGATTGGTACATCATGGCATATACAAAAGGGGAGCTCAATCAGAGATTTCAGCAGGTACTCAGGGGGAGTATGGACAGCATAATGTATACCAAGGGAGAGAATATCTTGGTCCACCCTTTGCCCTTGATGTCAAAGGGGGAGAGTGACCTGGTGTTGCTATTGCCATCAAGTCCAAAGGGGGAGATTGTTGGCATTATGATGAATGTTTTGTACTTGATGGCAACCCACTTGTAGCAAAACAACTCACTTATATATAACTAGATGAATCTATAGAAGAGATATCAAATGTGACGGAATACATGATAGCTCAAAGGAATCAGTTCAGATGTAATGTACAATGAAAACTCATTAAGATGACAGTTCTCAGTATGGCAAGTTAACTTTGCCATCAAGTCCAAAAGGGGAGATTGTTGGCATTATGATACAGGTGTTGTCCTTGATGGCAACTTACTAAGATGACAGATCACAGCTCAGGCTCATGGCAACTTACTAAGATGACAGATCACAGCTTAGGCTCACAGAATGAAGAAAAAGAGATATACACAAGTTACGATTGATAAAGCCACATATACACACAGGTTAGTCGACCAAAGGTGCGTATACATATACACGCACTTTCATGCAAGAGAAGGCGTGTACATTGGGATTTAGTCCTTGGTATTTGGACCTATGGTTTTCGACTATGGTATCTCGTCCGAAGTGTTGAACCCAGGTATTGGGTCCATGCTATTGATTCTCTATGGTTTTGGACCATGGTATTGAGTAAGGCATAAGACTATAAAAGGGGAAGGAGATCATTAGGCAAAGGTATTCACTCAAGCATTGAATATCTTATGGAGAGCAAGATCTAGAATTGGGTTATGTTGCATAGTTGGATTTGAACCAAGGAGGAACCTGAGCGCTAGAAGAAACATAAGTTCTATTGTTGGGTAGAGATCTTAAGGCTTGAATAGTAGTATCTTTGTGTGATTTTGATCTGTTATATTTGGCACATGACTTGATCTATAAATCTGATAATCTGGGTATAACTAATGTCTGAATAAGTGAAAAGGGTAAATTATCTTTTATAGATTTGTACGTGGGTTTGGCATAGACAAGGCGTGTATACATGCTGGTTAAGTAAGTCAAAATAGCGTATACACTGGTTGGCCTTAATACAAAAGCGTATGCACGCAGGTTCTACATATTCAAGTAGCATACGTCTCATGAAATATGTTTTAGCTACTTCTGTTTATTGTTGTAGTGTTCTGTGTTCATGATTGGTTTCTAGTTACTGTTAATGTATTCTAGTTACAGCATTCATAGAAGTAATTGTGTGATTCAGTTTTGATTGAAGCAAGGCAGATTGGTTGATGCAAATGTATTTGATGTTTGATTACTGTCATTGATGGATCCAGTCGAAAACTTTATGAAACGTGGTCCCTGGAAGAAAGAGAAGGTTGTAGCCTTCTGTAGGTCAGCACCTACGTACTACTACATCAGCTAGTACAAGAGCTAGGGGGGTTGTAGCTCCCCTCCAGGAGAAGCTAGAGAACGAGAGAAGGTAGTGGCCTTCTGCTGGTAGAAGCCTGCGTACTGGTATAAGACTGCACCAGTACAGAAATATTGTAAAAAGAAGTTTCTTATTAAAGGAAGATAGAGACGAATTGCAACAATATTATTTCCAACAATTGGTATCAGAGTAGGTCCTTTGATAGAAGCTTGATTGCTTGAAGTAGATCTGTAGAACAATGGGAAGGAAGCTAAAGAAGAAAGCACCTCAGAAGAAGAAGACATCTCAAAGGAACTATGACAGTGGTAGGATCGATTGGGGAATATGTGGAAGAAACACTTCAGATTCAGAATCACTTCAGAATGAGGATGAATAAGTAAAAGAACTATCAGGTATGAATTTGTTATCTTCTGGTGATACATTTCTCCATCCATTTGAAGATGATGAAAGTGATAGCGAAACAATTGAATTTTCTCTTATGGGTGATAAAGAAAGATATCAAATAGAGGCGGAATTTAAAAAGCTTACAAACAAAATTAGAGATCAACAAGATCTATTGCACAAAAGAGAATGTGTTTCCAAAGAAGAAGTTACCAAACTAAAAGCTCAACTGGAGGAAGGAAACATGGTAAGGAAGCTATTCAAGGAAAATGACAATCAATGTCAAAAGTTACAAGATGAAGTGACATCATTGAGAAATGAAGTAAATGAAATGAGCACAACAATCAAGAAACTCAGAGAAAGATGCAGTTACTATGGAAGTCTTGAAGCTAAGATCCTCTCGCTAAAAGAAGATCTTGAAGAATCAAATAAGCAAAATAAAGAACTACTCCAAGCCCTTGAAAAACAAGGAAACAAAGTTTTTGAAATAAGTCATCAGTTGGAAGAAGGAAGAAAAGCTGAAGGAATCATGAAGAAATAGTATCTTGAGAAGGAAGAGCAACATCAGGTTCAGGTAAATATTCTAAAAGATAAATTAGAAGAAAAGGATAAGCTCTTACGATTTCAAGATAGTAGTAAGATCTTGGATGATATTCTTAGTAGTCAAAGGTCTCCTGCTATCAAAACTGGTCTTGGTTCTCATGAATCTGTTGAAGGTGAATCTAGTTCACAAAGTAAGACAAGGAACTCTAATGTAAAATCTGAAATGCTCAACAAGGAGATGAGAGGTCGATCCCATCAACAACCAAGGAAAGAAAATTTTCAAAGAAAATATTTTACTCCTAACTATGGAAGTGATAGTCGATTATTTCCTCCGATGAATAATGTTGAATGTTATGTATGTCATAATTTTGGACATGTTGCAGCTAGATGCAGAAGTAGAATGGTTCAAGACCATCACACAAAAATCTCATCACATTCCAGGTACTTTAAGGGATATTGTTTTTCTTGCAATATGTTTGGTCACAAAGCTATTGATTTTTGCAGAAGGAATATGAAACATGTAAGATGTTATGCATGTAACATGCTTGGACATATAGCAAAGGAATGTAGGAACAAAGTATAGGCATCATACCAAAAGGAGAAAACATCATTACACGTGTAGATATGGAAGAAGAAGGAAGTACAATCAGAAAAATGTGGCACAGCACAATGTACAGACATAACAGACTCAGAGGAAGCTGAAAGTGTGAAACTTCAGTGTTTTAAATCTCATGCACAAGGTTCATGAAGGGAAGTCACGTATATATGCGAGTTAGACACTGCACAGTCGCGTATATGTTAGTTTGAGGAAAAGCAGTGGGACAGGCTCAGGAAAAGGGTCTAATATGATTCAGTCCATTATTTGCTCTATTTGATAATAGTTACAATCTGCTGATGATATGTGGAAATGTCTTGATATTCATAAGATGTTTAGAAGTGTTTTTTATCTTAACTTGATGATGATGATGCCTTGATACTTCTTGCTGATATATGCATGATCAAATCTAACAGTGAACAGATGGCACAGGTTCAGGGGGAGCATATGCTTTTAATAATTCATTATTGGCATTATGGTTAGTAGTCCTTGGTGATGATGCTTATATGGCTAAATGATACATCTTGCTATGATATGGTTATGAGTTTTCCATGAAAAAAAATCTCATATGATTCTTGGGGTTACATAGTTGGTGTTCAGATCAGATTTGTGGTTGATTCTCTAAGGATGCATATACGGTGCTTACATGGTCATCTTCATAAGGATAAGGAGAAGTACACAACTTCATGACTTGATGATGAGTCACTCATATGCTGTTGTCGTCATATGCATAAAGTTATGATGCAGGATTCCTATAGTTCTTGGTGCTCATGTGGATGAGGATTGTTGTTGTTGATGATATCAAGAAGTCTTGACAAAATATCTTGAGCTCAAGATACATAGTACTATATGCAATATACTGGATACATGGATTATTACTCAAAGTTGCATTGTTGGAGACATGATGATGATGAGTTCTTACCTATATTATGATAGGTTGATATGTGGATTGATGCAGATGAGGGATGTTCCCGAGTGATGATACATGGATGGTATATAAGATCATGCAGATCTTGATGATGATGAGATGACTATGGTGTTTTTCACATATGATATAATGTGAATGATTTGTTGGCATAGGCAGAATTCATTCATGGAAGGCTAAGATGATGTTCAAGAGGATGAGTTGATATCTATACGCAAACATACCTTGATTACAGGTTGATGACTTCTACACTAATGGACACATACAGGTTGTTGATCTGGATGATGTTGATAGATGCCTATGGAGCAGATCATACAGTGATGATGATACCTTCTAATGAATATCATAGTCTTGTCTTAGATATTTAGTCTCTATGTCATGTATTTTCTTTATTATCAAGATCATGTAACGACCTATCTTGTTTCCCCACTATGCCTGGGACGGATGATGTAATGTTCTTGTTTTATCATGTATAAGCTTTTGGTATATCCCCACTTGGTTGGGAGATGGATGTATGTATGAGTCCTTGGTGATAGGAAGATCATTTATGATGTATAGAGTCATGTTCTTCTTGTAGAACATCTTTTTTACCTTGCTTACAGTCAGGAGGAGCATGAACAGCACACTTCAGTAGAGCAGACATTCCAACATATACTCAAAGGGAGCATGGACAAATTGGTACATCTTGGCATATACAAAGGGGGAGCTCAATCAGAGATTTCAGCAGGTACTCAGGGGGAGTATGGACAACAGAATGTATATCAAGGGAGAGAATATCTTGGGCTGCCCTTTGCCCTTGATGTCAAAGGGGGAGAGTGACTTGGTGTTGTTGTTGCCA
Organism: Pinus taeda; assembly: GCA_000404065.3. NCBI lineage: Eukaryota > Viridiplantae > Streptophyta > Pinopsida > Pinales > Pinaceae > Pinus > Pinus taeda. The sequence goes on from APFE030795129.1 coordinate 293,923, forward strand.
TCAAGTCCAAAGGGGGAGATTGTTGGCATTATGATGAATGTGTTGTACTTGATGGCAACCCACTTGTAGCAGAATAACTCAGTTATATATAACTAGATGAATCTACAGAAGAGATATTAGATGTGACAGAATACATGAAAGCTCAAAGGAATCAGTTCAGATTTAATGTACAATGACAACTCATTAAGATGACAGTTCTTAGTATGGCAAGTTAACTTTGTGATCAAGTCCAAAAGGGGAGATTGTTGGCATTAGATATAGGTGTTGTCCTTGATGGCAACTTACTAAGATGATAGATCACAGCTTAGGCTCATGGAAACTTACTAAGATGACAAATCACAGCTCAGGCTCACAGAATGAAGAAAAAGAGATATACGCATGTTACCCTTGATAAAGCCGCATATACATGCGGATTAGCCGACCAAAAGGTGCATATATGTATACAGGCACTGTCATGCAAGGGAAGCTGTGAACATTGGGATTTATTCCTTGGTATTTGGACCTATGGTTTTGGACCATGGTATCTCGTCCGAAGTGTTGAACCCAGGTATTGGGTCCATGGTATTGATTCTCTATGGTTTTGGACCATGGTATTGAGTAAGGCCTAAGACTATAAAAGGGGAAGGAGATCATTAGGCAAAGGTATTCACTCAAGCATTGAATATCTTATGTAGAGAAAGATCTAGAATTGGGTTATGGTGCATAGCTGGATCTGAACCAAGGAGGAACCTGAGCGCTAGAAGAAGCATAAGTTCTGTTGTTGGTTCAAGATCTTAAGGCTTGAATACTAGTATATTTGTGTGATTTTGATCTGTTATATTTGGTGCATGACTTGATCTATAAATTTGATAATATGGGTATAACTAATGTGTGAATAAGTGAAAAGGCTAAATTATCTTTTATAGATCTGTATGCAGGTTCGGCACAGGAGAGGTGCGTATACATGCTAGTTAAGTAAGTCAAAACAATGTATACATTGGTTGGCCTTAATACAGAAGCATATGCACGTAGGTTCTACATATTGAAATAGCGTACATCTCATGAAATATATCTTAGCTACTTCTGTTTATTGCCGTAGTGTTCTGGGTTCAGGATTGGTTTCTGGTTACTGTTAATGTATTCTGGTTAAAGCATTCAAAGAAGTAATTGTTTGACTCAATTTTGATTGAAGCAAAGGAGATTGGTTGATGCAAATGTATTTGATGTTTGATTATTGTCATTGATGGATCCAGTCTGAAAATTTATGAAACGTGGTCCCTGGAAGAAAGAGAAATTTGTAGCCTTTTGTAGGTCAACAGCTATGTACTGCTACATCAACTAGTACAAGAGCTAAGGGGGTTGTATCTCCCTTCCAGGAGAAGCTGGAGAATGAGAGAAGGTAGTAGCCTTTTGCTGGTAGAAGCCTGTGTACTGGTATAAGACTGCACCAGTACAGAAATATTGTAAAAAGAAGTTTCTTATTAAAGGAAGATAGAGACGAATTGCGGCAGTATTATTTCCAATAGGAGGGATATCTTTGACTCTTATACAAATGTATACATAGTGTAACGTGCCCTTAAGGGTCTTCAACATTTTCTTTTGACTCTTTGACTTACCTATAGCACTTTGACATGTGCTAGACCTATTTCAATGAGAAAGAAACTCATTGATAAATATATAAAAAAAAAATATTTCTTTTCTTCCATAAATACAAATATCAAAATTACATTTATGAAGACCGAACCTAGTTACACTTTCTTCAACATGTCGAGATGGTTGAAGTACTCTCAATCAAGGAAAGGAAGTCGTTGAAGGAAGGATAGATGACCAAAAGAAGGAAAGAGGTATGTATGCATGTATTTAATTGAATCATTCCATCATATGATTGCATGGGTAAATGAGCATGATCAAAGGAAAATGATCTCCTCCTTTGGAAAGATGCATGAAGGCATGGTTCACATATTGACTAGATAAAATCAACATAATATGTCCTCATATGGAATATGAGGTAGTTGACAAAGATGAAGGAAATATGTATGGAAAGTTCCTAGGAAGAAATATGTGAAGAAAGAAAGAAGAGATCGTGAAAAATGCAACTATGGAAATCAAGATCTGGTGACTAGAAGAATTGGCCATGACATCTCCATAGGAAAAGCTTGAAGACCTTGATAAGGTCTATAAAGAAAAGAGACCCTTGACATTAAAAGTATTGAAGATGTGCTTATGAATGTGCAGGATGTCAATATTTCAAGCAAGATGTCATGATGAAAGGCCATCACAAAAGGTAACTTTGATTTTATGTTCACTTTTTATTTTTGAAAAACATCTAGATGGATTGATATAGGGCTACCGAATGAGAGTTTTAAATGACACCTACAACTAGAAATCATGTGGTTGAATGAAATATCCTAAAGTAAACATGACTTGGAAGAGGTAATTGTGTGAAGGAAAGCCAAAGGTGGATTAGAATATCACTTTCTGAATAAAGAAAAGGATGACATGACTGACAGGGTTCGTGAAGGAAAGTGATAAATGTTCGATGCCCTACGAAGAAGTCCCAAAAGATGAAGGCTCCATAATGTTGAAGATAAACTTCATGACATCAAAAGAAGGAGCCCCATAAGCATCTGACAGTCCCATGATATCCACCTAGAAAGAAAGTTGTTGGAAGCAAGTTCATGGTTAAGAGGGATATTAGACAAGTCCTTGAATAAGAGGGAGCTTGGGTACATTCCTTTTGTAGGAATAGGTACTTTCCTTTATAGGAATGGGTATATCCTCCTTAGTTGAGAGGGAGAGATAAACAAACCATTGTTGTCTTCACTTTGGGAAGAAAGAATGGAGGATTGAGTATGGATATGGTATCTGACACTCTTTAAGGATGAGGTAGGGTATCCAAGACAAGAGTAGTCGTAGAGGACCGATATTATTTGAGGACTAGGAATCCAAGATAAGAATAGTCCTAGAAGGACATACTCTATGAACACCCGGGTGGGGTATGTACCTTGAGAGACAATGAGGATGGTGTCTATAAGTCATTGGTCTTGCCAGCATTGTGCTATGATCTTATGAAGAGATAGAGTTGCTAGTCAAGGCCTTGCTATGTGACAATGCTGGATGATATGATGTTAAATAGATGCGTTTCTAATCTGACTCTTCTTATGAGAATTCTTAACATTGAGAATATCCAACTGCCTTGTATGGATTATGAATACCTACCTAGTTAAGAGGGAGTGTTAAAATATGTAACTAGGTTCGGTCTTCATGATGACATATGTAATCATGATTTTATGTATTTTATGAAAAAAGAGAAAAATAAAATTGTTATTGTTATTCTTGAGGCATGGGTTTCATGCTCAAGGGAGATTTATTTTTAGTTCAAGCACCCATTGAGTGCTTCTAGGGCTTGTCATTGAGTCTAAAATTCAATTGAGTCATTGTCATGTGTGAAAGACCCTTTTGGGCATGTTACATATTGTAAAGAAAATTTATTTGAGTCAAAAGACCCTCCAAGACCTCGTCATGGCACAAAGATCATGTTAGCCTACATGAAGGGACAATTCGACGTAAAGATAGCAATTCGTACCCCTCAAAAGCCTATATATAAGAAATAACTCGACCTCATTTGGAAACACTCTAAAGCAAGTTTTATCTCCTAAGATAAAAGCTGGAAAAAGGATGAAAATGATGAAGAAGAGAAAGATCAAAGTTTTTGGGCCTCTCTCTCTCTCTCTCTCTCTTGTGTTAGGGTTTCTATAGTTTCTGTGAAAGTCGAAATTCTGAAGCTACAAGGTCGAATCTTTGAAGCTGCTTCTAGGTAGAAGTTGTGAAGCTACAAGGTCGAAGTTGTGAAGTTGCTTCTAGGTCGAAGTTGTTAAGTTGCTTCTAGGCCAAAGCTATGAAATTGCAAGGTCAAAGTTGTGTAGTTACTTCTAGGTCAAAGTTTTCAAGCTCTAAGTTCAAAGTTGTGAAGCTGCTTCTAGGTCAAAGTTGTGAAGCTGCAAGGTCGAAACTGTGAAGATGCATCAAGGTCGATGATGTGAATATACTAGGTCGAAGTTCATTAGGGGATTTTTTAGGTCTAAAATGGGTCTCATAAGAAAAATGTACAACCAAAATAAACTTTATAAGAATCAATAAGATTGAATATGATGATGTCAACCATGGGGGATGATTCACCATAAAAAAATTAAAAAGATTAAAAAATAATAAAACTACTTTTTCAACTAGTATTTTCAACTTATCTCCCTAATTTTTTACTCAAAGTTCGAGAAGGAGTACTCGTTGGATGCAAAATTTAATTCCTCATCCATGCAGTACCCATGTTGCATACTTTCAATAGACCCTACTACACAAAAAATGAGAAATACATGAAAAATGTGATTGCAAAAACATGATTGCAATCACATTTTTCATGTAGTTCTCCTTTTTCGTGTAGCAGGCTCCATCCAAAGTATGCAATATGGGTACTTCATGGACAAGAAATCAAATTTTACATCTAACGATTGTTTCCACTCGAAATTTGAGTAAACCCATAGGGAGATAAGTTGAAAATACGAGTTGAAAAAATAGTTTTGTCTTTTTTCCCTCTAAAATTTGATGATGTAATCTAATATTATTTTATTATTTCCACTATTATTTTATAATGTCCTTAGGAGGCCCATTTTAGACCTCAAAATTCCCCTAATAGCATAAATTGTTGTTGGGGGTTGAAGTTGTTGGAAGGTTGAAGTTTGTTGTTGGAAGTTGTGCAAATCAAGAAAGAAGGTTGATTTGGTTTTAGACGGTCTTTTTCGAGGGTCATAAGTCTTGGAATTCATCAATTGAAGATTCTATAAGAAGAGAATAATTCTTGTGGGTTTCCCTCTCAACTAGAGAGGTTTTGGCCCTAGCTGATTGCTTATATCTTGTGTCCTTTTGTCTCACTGTTCTTTATGGTTTTGTAATTGTTTGATAAAAAGAACATAATAATAATTAAGGTGAAAAATAATCTAATCAAGATAAGCAAAAATACATCTCAAGAAGTTATTAAAATAAGATAAATCACATAATCTAGTCGCCCTTAGATTTCTCAACAACACATACTTGTAGTGTACTTTATACATTGTAAATTTTTTCTATATATTATACTATCTTACCTCTAAAACTGAGTTTTTTCTTGTTTCAATTAAGTATGTATAATTAACAATTTGTTGCTTATGGTCGAGGTTAATAATTTTTTTGTTATGTTCCTAGGAATCATACATATGCATGTTATGGATAGGAAAGAACTACCTGTATCATGATATCAGTGAATCAATAAATGACATTTAAACTAGAATTTTATTATAATAAGATGTTTTACACCTTTAGTATAATAGGGTTATTATCATATATTTCAATAAATTTCACATATTAATTTTTTAAAAATATAATATTTATAAAAAATAATAATAACATCATATGTTATATATGAGATGTAATGTAGAACAATTAGTGAAAGGGTGTTTTGTTAAGGTAGTTGTGTGAAGGTTGTGAGTTTGAAACTTTGTGGGTACAAAAATACCAACCATATTAAGTATTTATGGGTACAAAAAGTCCAACCATATTAAGAGTTGTTTGGCCCAAATACAATGATATTAAGGAAAATTTTAAGGATATAAGTTTATCATAAATCTTAGAAAGCTTGGTGAATCTTACTAATACCTATTATGCATAATGTAAAATGTTTATAGGTATTTTTGTAAAAATTTCAAATTTATAATGATTTTATATAAGTCTGAATAAATTTTTGAAGATTTCTAAACCAAAATTATTTTATATTATAAATTTTAGTAGAATCCTTTTTACAAAAGGTGGAAAATAGCAAATAAGTTTCTTTAGAAAAAGAATGGAATATTAGCCCACGAACCAATATTAGTCACTAAAATTTCCCTAAATGTGATAGCCTAACCATATAAAGGGTTAGTGTTGCCCAAATAGAATGTGATCATCATGTAATTTTATTGCTTAAATATCATTAGGTCATAGTTTTTAGCCAACTTTTCTTTTTCTTTATCTAAATCCATTTTGAATGATCCAACAAGTTATGTCTTTAAATATTTTTCTTTATACTTAATAGAAAAAGATCTATAATCTTTCTTTATACTTAATAGGTTCAAGCTTGAGATTGATTTATAATGTTATACATATAAAAATAGAATATTATTTTTTTTGTTATCACACTTTTAATTTACATCTGCCATGTTCTTTTTATCTCATAATATCAGTTGATTTTAAATATGTTTATATAAACTTAAATTTCACTACACTTATGTTCATACCAACACAATTTTTTTACAATAACATCTTTTTTTAACCGGTTGTATAAGTATAATTTACAATAAATGTTACTCTTTATTCTATTCTTTTCTTTAAGTTGAGTTTAGGATAACGTAAAATCAATATTAAATAAAAGAATGATTTATCTAATTTCGAAATATTCTATGCGAGACTTAGTAGAAACTGAACACCTAATCTTAAAATACTTATTATTTTCAAAGTGTACTCCGACCCTTAACACATTTCCATAAAATTTAACACAATAAAACAAAATCAAAATCTTATAAAACCCAATTATTCTATTCATAAATTATTTTATTACATAAAGACATATCTTCAAACTTTATATCAAAACATATTACTTTACAACTATTCAATCAAATTATGAATTATTTCAAAGTAACCCCACTTCACTAATGTTATTTCCATATTCATATTACCATTCTAAAGTTATAAGCAAGCATATAGTATTCTAAAGAGAGTCGTCTGCCAAGGCGGAGGAATTCCTTGAGGAATTGCTCGGATGGCTAAAAGTGGTTGGAATCTGGGCAAAAAAATTTCAAAATTTTTTGTAGAGATAGTGTTTGAATCATGTTTTTGATGGCGGAAATAGATTCAACACCATCAAAAACTCCTAAGGCACTTAAAATTATGAAATTTGACAACTTTTACTTGGATTTACAAAAATCTCTACCAAATTTTCAAAATATAACCAAAATTTCCATAACTTTCATGGCAAAAACACATAATCATTAAACTACGACATTCTAAAATTATAATCAATCATATACTCCCATAAACTAGCAAAATGGGAGGGACTCTTTCCCACCCAACGGCTTTTCGAGGCCTATAACAAGCCCTATAACCATACATTGAATTGGTTTAACTGGCCTTGAAATCTCGGTTTTAAGTTCTAATCGTGAAGTTTTGGAATCTTAATTTCAAGTTCTAATTGTAAGGACTTTGAAATCTAGATAAGAAGTTAACTCCCGTCGGTGAAATCGGTGCAATCCAGATATGAAAGTTAACCACCGGTTTAACTTTTTGTTTTGATTTTTAAATTAAATTTTATTTAAATTGTGATTAGAAATTGTTAAAATTAAAATTTAAATGGTTGTATTTTTATAATTTTAAATGAAAATTTAATCAAATTGTTATATTATATAATTAATTATTTTATAAGTTTATGAAAAAAATATTATTTTTTTATTATTAAAATTTATAATTCAAATAAAAAGATTACAATTTCACCAAAAATAATATCAATAAATTTCATAAAAAATTAACATTTAAACTTTATAGAATCCAACTTTTATATATTATAAGCCTCCCAATTGCATTGACTTTTGTTATTGTTTCACTATTTTACATTACACTTGGTCATGTCAACTTCAACGTGTTCACTAGTTTCTCTCGTTTTCTCTGGAAGGTCCTTTTCACGAGGAAAAACACTTTGATTTCGATATTTTTTATAGTTTAGTTTTTTGTTTTTGTTTTTGGTTTTTTTTTAATTGAAATTTTATTATAATAGTATTAAATATTTATTTTTGCTTTCATACTATATTAAAGTTTTGTCTTTGATAAAAATTTAATGCTATTTAATCATAATTCAATATAAAGAATTTAATTTTTGTTATTATTATATATATTTAATTGATTTTTTAAGGAAATGGTTGAAGTCTTATTATTAACTTGTTTAGTAACTTTCATTTCTATAATTACACAAGTTTTCGTTTTTTGCTTTATTCCCTTTTATTTCATTTTTTTCCCTTTATAATATTTCTATTTCATGACTTTTAATTTTTTTCTACTTATTATTATATTGAAAACATATTTAATAATAAAATATATATAATAATAAAAAAAACACCCACATATTAAAGTACATAATATGTATAAATAAAATTAGGTAATCTTATTTTTAAAATGTTTTATGGCTTTCAACAATACAAATTTTATTAATTGTTTTATTTTTTTGATAAATTTTTGTTTATTAATTTTTTTTAAATTAACTTTAATTTAATACCTACTTGTAGTCCTTTTTATTATATTAACATATTTTATAAATTTAATTTTAAAAAATATATATTTATTATATATATTAAAGTGTATAATGTTAATATAACAAATTAGTTATCAATTTTCTTTATTTTTGTGATGCATTCAACAATATATTATTTTATTAGTTATTTTATTTTACACGGCAAGTTTCAAAAATCTACAAAAGTAGAGTGCTTGACCACAAAGATCCCTTTACAGCCTTAAAAGCAGATATTGCAACATATTCTTAGCTAATTGAAGTCCTTATAGTGGGTGATTTCAATGCTAAGACTGCAAGTGACCAATCTAGCATTCTTTGTTGTAAAGAAGCCTGCGACCCTATTTGGCTTACAGAAAAAAGTAATCATCAGTGGGAAAGAATTTGATAGGACAAGGGTTGCAATCTCTTTGGTGAACACTTGCTTACTCTATGTGGGGCCTTCGATTTAGTCATTTGTAATAGTTTGACTAGATGTGAGAAGTCCAATAATTTCAATTGCAAATACTTACAATGGAGCAAGTGTAGTAGATTATGTAATTTGCTCACATGGTTTGTGTGAGAAAATTGAGGAAGTTTTGATTGGAGATCAATTTTGGGACTTAAAATCATATCACAAGCCAATTTATTTAAGTTTCTCTTAGACTCGAAAGAAGTAATTAGAGTTAAAAACTCAGTGTGTTCAACAAAATATCCCAAAGAGCATAATTCTTTTGACTCCAAAAAACTGTAATATCTTCAAAATGACACTAGAGAGGCTCTTCGAGAAGGAGAAAATCCCAATTTATGACCTTCATAGTCACAAATTAACACATTTAATTCAAAGTGCACTTGCAGAGTGCAAAAGAGCAAAATTTAAGAACTTTGAAACAAATTGCTTTCCGAATAATGCTTAGTTTGACGAGGAATGCAAAAAGTCAAGGAGAATGTGGAAAGAGTCAAACAAGGATAACATAAAGCTCAAAGCTTACAAACAACTATTAAGAAAGAAAAAGGTCGATTTCATGGTTTCAAAGAGGGAAGAACTAATCTTCTTTTGAAAAAATAACTTGAAATTATTTTGGAAGGAGCTCCAATCGAGAAAGATGCAAACTGAAAATAGTATTACAGCTTCTAAATGGCTTGACTATGCAAGACAACTCTATGAGCATGATTCCAAGGTTGACCCTCCCTCCTTGGTCAACGCAGATACTGAACTCTTCACAGTGCAAGAGGTAGAGATGGGTATCAAGAAGTTGGGTGTTGGAAAAGCAAAAGACTTAATTAAACTCCAAACATAGTATCTAAACTGGAGCTTAAATATTCTTGCACCTCACATTACAAAAATCTTCAACAACATCATACAACAGGGGTTCCCCATAGGTTGGACAACTAGTTTGGCAATACCTATTTTCAAGAGTGGTGATGTCAATAATCCCTCCAATTATAGGATCATAATGATAAATCCCTTGTTTGCAAAGTTATTTGGAGACATGCTAGAAAATAAAATTAGTAAATGGGCAGAAGAAAGAGATAAGTGTGCTAAAGCGAAAGCAGGTTTTAGACCTAAACATTCCACAATTGATCATTGTATAACTTTAAGGCATATCATTGAAAACATTTGGGAGAGAAAGGAAGAAGTCTTTTGTTGTTTTGTTGATTTTAGAAAATGTTTAATACGGTTCTTAGGAATAAGTTGTGGCACAAAATGGAGGAATTTGGGGTTCCTAAACATTTGAGAGTAGTTGTGCATAGGTTGTATACAGAGGTGAAAGTCAAAATTAGAACTTCAGCAGACATTTATGAAAGTTTTAGAAGCGATATCGGGGTCGAGTAAGGTTTCTCATTGTCTCCTACCCTTTTTTATTTATATATCGACAAGCTTGAAGAGTGGTTAAATTCGCAAGGAGGTGATGGTATCCATTTGGGCAAGTTTGTTATAAGGCTTCTTTTGTATGCAGATGATCTTATTCTGATGGCTAACTCTGCTCTTGGTTTGCAAGAACACTTACCATCCCTTGAACATTTTTGTAGAAGGGTGGGGATGCAAGTCAATATTAGCAAAACAAAAGTAGTGGTTTTCTCTAAAAAAACGAAAACATAACCAGCATAAGTTCTACTTTGAAAGCAACATTTTGGAAGAAGTTGCAGATTACAAATACCTAATAATTGTCTTCAACAAAAATCTAAGTTGGGATGGTTGTAGAAAGAAAAGAACTTTGGGGGGTTGGAAAACATTTTATGCTTTTCAAAATAGGTGTAGAGAGGCAGAGTTATGGCACTAGAAACCACTCAAACTCTTTTCGGGCTTTTAGTGATTCTGGTGATTCTCTATGGTTGTGAACTATGGGTCAGTAGTACATGAGACTTAGTGGAAATAAATTGAGAAAATTCAGAAGCGTTTGATTACAACAAATTCAAAATTAAAAGTGCAGTTCTTTATGTTATCTTGTGAAGTGAAACATGGGCTCTTCCTATTGAAGCAATTGCTATGGTGCCAGTCATAAGGTATTTAAAAAAAGGTAAGCTTATGGAAGAGGGTAGATGGCCTAATGACATATTATGCAAAAGTAAGAAGACTCGGATGCATTAAAATAATAAATGGTTTAGTAAATGGTGTATTTGATTGAACACATATCCCATAAACAGTGAATTGATAAAAGATTTTGATATCGATAAGTTCCACAACCATGTTTGGGATGAGGAGCTAGGGAGAAAGAAAAAGAAGTGTTAAATCCCACTCATAATCATCAACAAAAAGGGTACATAGAGACCAATATTTCTTGGAGAGCCAAAATTCTTATTGCTCACTTAAGGACTAATTCTCATCAACTCCGGCCAAAAGAAATGTGAGAGGAAAGAGTATGTATTTTTTGTTCTTCTAGAAAAGTGGAAACAAAAAATATTTCATTTTAGAATACAAAGCCTTCAAAGACAACAGAAAAAGTTATGCAGATATTTTAACGACTAACTCTTGAAATAATCTATTTAATAAAAATTGGTTGAAAAAGTCTAATGTTACCGATCACAAATAAATCCATAGCATTGTTGGAACCAGTCTCTTCAATTTTAGAATGTGAAGTTTTTAATTGGTACTGTGAAAATCTGTTATTTTTTAAAGTGAAAGTGTGCCTCCTGCAAATCACCAGCAAATGATTTCAAATAACTAAATTATTTCCGCGCACGATATTATTTCAAGATCGATTTTTCCTCTCTGGAAAAAGAGTGGGGCGACGTAAGAGTCAAATGGGTCCACCATTGAACTTTAATAAAGCAGACAATGTCGGAGGTCGGATGATGCGTACATTACAAAAGATTCGAAAGCACAAAATGACTCACAAATATCCCCAGTACAGAGTTGATGGAGGTTTAAATGCATGCAATGAATATGATGTGTAACTCTACCGACAACTCTGTCGGTTACTTGCCAAGTTCCAGGCTTCCAGCCTTCGCTGCTGTTGCGTACTGTATGTACGGAGTTCTCGGTAATCTTTGACCACTTTGTCATCGAAACCATGACAGACTCAGTAGATATGTATGACAATGACAGACCGTGGCGAAGAGCTGTCAGCATGGTTGGGTTTCAGAGCTAAGGGTTCAATTATCTAGAGTTTAAGCAGAAAAAAATCGAAATTTTTATACGATTTTATGACCACTTTTTCATCGAAACCATGACAGACTCAATAGATATATATGACAATGACAGACCGTGGCGAAGAGCTGTCAGCATGGTTGGGTTTCAGAGCTAAGGGTTCAATTATCTAGAGTTTAAGCAGAAAAAAAATCGAAATTTTTATACGATTTTATGAAAGTTCGGTTGAAATTTTTGAAAATCTAATTCTAGTTTTAAAAATTTTAGTGCTTAAAAAATTTTGATAGTTCTAAATCCATTTGAACTGAAAATAAAAAATTTAAACATTCACACAACCGTATCTACAAAAATCACCAAACTTCAACCAGAGATTCGCCATCAATATAACCCGTCATTGGGATTAGGTTGCCATCTTTATAATCTAATCTCGATTCTATGGATGAGAGTGACCCTGCTGGCATCTAATAGATACGTACATTAATGAGAATCGAAGGGAGAAACGGAAAATTCTGATTGTTTGGGAATCTGTTGGGCCTTTTAGTGTCAGAGAGGCCGAAGAAAAACTACAACGAAGTGGTTGAAATTTATGCCTACTGATCGTTCCACGGAGTCTGAAAGTAGTGAAGAAGATTCTGATCAATTTTCAGATGCTTTGTCAGGACTCAGCATACGCATATGGTGAGTCAGATAAAATATTGTGGACAGCGACAGATCTGTAACACTGAAATTGGTAGTTTCATTTCAACTTTTCCCCTGTATGGGAAGCCATGACGGCTTCAGAATCATCGGCCCAATTCTGTAATTGCATTAGGTTGCCATCTTTATAATCTAATCTCGATTCTATGGATGAGAGTGACCCTGCCGGCCTCTAATAGGTACGTACATTAATGAGAATCGAAGGGAGAAACGGAAATTTCTGTTTATTTGGGAATCTGTTGGGCCTTTTGGTGTCAGAGAGGCCGAAGAAAAACTACAACCGAAGTGGTTGAAATTTATGCCTACTGATCGTTCCACGGAGTCTGAAAGTAGTGAAGAAGATTCTGATGAATTTTCAGATGCTTTGTCAGCATACTCATATGGTGAGTCAGATAAAATAGTGTGGACAGCGACAGATCCGTGACACTGAAATTGGTAGTTTCATTTCAACTTTCCCCTGTATGGGAAGCCATGACGACTTCAGAATCATCGGCCCACTTCTGTAATTCGTGGACAGGTAAGGCAATTAATATATCTTGGGCCATTGATCTATTATCACTCTTTAGATTATTCGTACTGGTCATAATCCAACGGGTGGCTTATACGGCCTTCGCCTTGCCTGTAGTGTCTTCTTTGTCATTCAGCGGTACAGTGTGCACAGTGATTGAATGAATGGATTAATTTATTTTAATAAAGTTTATGAAACGGTTTTGGTAACAATAAATAACAACATAGTTTCTTTTCAGATTTTTCTCCAGGGTGGCCTCACTGTGATAATTTTAGGTAACAATAAATAACAATTCAATTTACTTTCAGATTTTTCTCCCGGCAGGCTGGCTTCAGGCTGGCTTCACTGTGATAAAATTTAGGAAGAAAATCGTTGTTTTGCTTCTTCAAAAAGTTTATTTTTAAAATTTTTAGGTTCTTATCAAAGTGACAAACTAATATTTTTATACATTGTATATTTTCTTTTTTATAAAAATGTCATTTTGTTTCTATGCAAAAAAAAATACAAATTCTTTCTTTCCAAAAATTTTTTGGGACCATCTATTTGTGAGTTTCAAATTTATGGTGCGAGCTAGTCTTCATTTGCAAAATTAAAATTTTACTTTTTCCCTTGGTTGTAGAAATATGTTTTTTATTACCTACTTGTTTTGTCCACATGGTAGTCTTGCATTTTTCTAATACCCACCTTTTTATCTTTTCCTTAGTGTGAAGGCATTTATGCACATTTATGTCCCATTTGCCCAACCACTTTCTATTTTGTTTCATCATGTCTTTTTCCGATGATTTAGCTCCTCTTTGACAACCATTTTGAGCCAGCAATATTTATCCATATTTTCAATCTTTTTTAGGTAACTTAACAAATGAATGATCAGTGTCAATTGGAAACACACCAAACTCGACTAAAAGGATATCATATGGGACCATTGATTTGACTTTGAGACTACTGATGATTAATAAACCACTGCATACATGTGAAGGCAAGGAATGATTCTTGAATTTGGATGCCTCTGCATTAGTGAGAACAAAATTAAATAATATAAGAGAGCAACCTTTGGGATTCATCTTCCAAGGCCATTTCCTACTCTAATTGTTCATATTCCCCTTTATTTACATATTTACGATTTATTCATCCAATCTTTGAAGATTAGGTGTCTAACAATCTTATGCACTTGTTTCTCTTGCAAATCTTCAAGAATTTTCCTCAGCCACGCAATATCCTTGATTGCTTCTATAGCTGCCACATATTCTGCCTTTGTTATGGAATCTGCTAGAACGAACTATTTGTGTGACATCCAAGAAATAACGCCTAATCCAAGACTCATAACATAGCTTGAAGTAGACACACCATTTTCCTTATCTCCATCAAAGTTTAAATCATAATATCTAATCAAGATGAAGTCATCTATCTATGAATATTTGATTATCAAGTCTCCATCTCTTTTCAAGTACTTTAGAATTTTTTTTGCAGTAGGCCAATGTCCTTCACAAGGCTTTTGTATAAACCTGGAAAGGATTCCAACAACAAATGAAATATATGGTCTAGTAATGGTGAGTTTGATAAATCTTCTCACAAGCTATCTATACTTAGTTGCATCCTCAGATTCATTCCCTTCTTTAGATGTGAACTTCAAATTTTGTTCCATTGGGGCGGAAAAATGATTGCATTCAACCATGCCAAATTTGTTCAATAATTCTCCAATGTACTTATTTTGAGAAATGAATATATACCTTGAATGTTGAATCACTTCAATGCTCAAGTTGTAGTGAAGGTGTCCCAAATCTATCATCTCAAATCATTTCTTCAACTCTATTTTTATGGATGCAATACAATTTTCATTGTTCCCTGTTATTAACCAATTATCTACATATACCATAAGATAAACAATAATTTTTTTTAATTTTCTTGATAAACAAAGTTGCATCATCAAGATTAAATTGTGTGAAGTTTAATTTTAGAAGATGCTCGGTCAACTATTCATATTATTCTCGTGCTACTTCTTTTAGGCCATATAAAGGTTTGATGAGTTCACATACTTCATGTTCTTGTCCCTACATAACAAAAGGCATTTTCTTTCAAGTCTTCATTCAAGAAATCAATCTTCATATCCATCTAATGAACTTTCTATCCATTATGAGCTGTCAAGGAAAAGAGAGTCCGAATGGTGGTCCATTTTATTATGAGGGGAAAGGTTTCTTCATAATTGACACCTTATATTTGTGCAAATCATTTTGCCACAAGCCTTGCTTTATGCTTGTCAAGTGAGCCATCTGATTTGTACTTGTTCTTGTAGACCCACTTCTACCCAATTGGTTTGGTTCCAAATGGAGGGTCCACAAACTTCCATGTTCCATTCTTTATGAGAGCCTTGTACTCTCGCATTGTGTCATTCCATTCAACATGAGAAGTAGCTTCATTGAAGGAATTTTGTTCACAATTAGTAGACAAATTCAATTCATAATCATATGAAATGTCCATATCATCAACTGAATCAGAATGATCTACATCACCTCCACCTTGTCTGGCGAAATTTTTGGTACTTGTCTTTCTGACCTCATCAAGATGAACACTATCAAGTGTTTTGGTGAGCCATTTTGGGGGACCTTTCTAATATGGTTCAGGTTGCTCTGTTATCATGATTTAACTTTCCAATTCCCTCAATCACATCACTGAAAGGGTATTCCTAATTTGGAGTGATCAAAACTTCATGAGGGTCAGACAATGGCTCCAAAGGAGATTCCATAGATTGATCCAAAATAGGGATCCCACTTTCAAGATGTGGAATCTCATTACAAAATTTGTGATAATATTTTGCATGATTGAATCTATCCAAATGATTAAGCTGTTGCTCAACAATGTTGCCAACCTTGGAAGATTCAAGAAAAATCACATCTCTAGATAATGCAAACTTCTTATTTACTTGATCGTAAATACGATATGCTTTAGTAGTATTTGAATACCCCAAGAAGATGCATTTGCAACTCCTTGCATCAAGTTTTTTTCTTTGTTCCTTAGGAATCAAGGCATAACAAGTGGAACCAAAGATCTTGAAATGTCTTACCGAAGGAATATGACCATACCACATTTCATAAGGAATCTTTTTTTTGAGAGGATGAGATGGAAATTTGTTTTTGACATATATTGCACATAGAACCGCATCAACCCAAAACATTGACTTTACATTTTTGAAAAATATCATGGGGCAAAACATATTCAAAATAGTCTTGTTCATTCTTTTAGTGACACCATTTTATTGACGATAGTATGGAATGACAATTTGATGTTGAATCCCATGTTGGTGGAGATAAATTTCAGATCCATTAGAAGTATATTATTTTCCATTATTAGTACGAAAGGAGCCAATAGGTGATTGTGCATCACTTTCAATTCATGCATTTAAATTTTTGAAAGCTTCAAAAGATTTTGAATTTCTTTTCAACAAGAATACATAACACATCCTAGTGTAATCATCAATAAAATTCATCAAATATCTATTTCCATTTGCAAAAAGAACATGCACAAAGACACACAAATAAAAATGAATCAATGCAAGTTTTCTACATGCTTTAGAAGTATATTCATGAAATGGTTGTTTGTTATGATTTTCTAGGATACAAGCATCACATTGATTCAATTTCCTTGGAATAGTTGGCAAACCATAAATACAATTAATTTTCAACAAAGGAAGATTGTCATAATTAATATGTTTAAGTCTTGCATTCCATAGAACATTGGATGGTAATATAACTTTCATTTTACTATGAAATGCATGTAGAGTTATGTGCACAAGTAGATGTTCTTTGTAGCTTTAAAAAACTTTCCTCCTCTAGTGCAATGACGACAAATTTTTTGTCATATGCTTTCATTTTTTCTACTTTCCATAAAACACATGAATGGAGTGTCCTTTTCGATAAATGTGAACAAGGGACAATAGGTTTCTGCGCAATTATGGAAGGTAAAGTACATAATGAAGAAGAAAGTCAAGAAGTCTAGCTAAATTAAGCCTGATGGTGCCAAGTCCAAATGACTTGAGAGTTGACTTGTCTGTAAAATATGCTACTCCATCTATAGTTTCATTGAAGTATTCAAATAATTCTTTTCAAAAGGTCATATGAAAAGTTGCACTTTTATTAAGCAACCATGCATCTATTTAAGAAGCTAGTCACAAGTATGAAACAAATCTTCAATTACTCCGAGATTGAAATGGGAAACAATGTAATGAGTATATTCATGTAATTTAACCTTTTGTTGGATTTTGTGTTTTACCTTTTCCTTCTTTGTGGTCTTGTTTGAAGGGATTCTACATGTGGATGCATCATGTCCATCTCTTTCACAAAAAATGCAGTGGAGATAAGATATTTCTCCATGGTGGTGTTTACACCCCTGCCTTTGTGATTCTTCCTCCCTCATCCTCTTCTATTGCCTCTTCTTTTAGGATAATCACGTCACTGATTCTTATATTTTCGAGAAAGGGAACTTTGCTTCTTCAAGGAACTGAGATGTTGTCTTCCTCTTCCCAAAATATTTCCCCCATTCTATAAATTTCTCCACAAGAGAGTCAAAAGTAATGACATCAATTTATGCACTAGCATATAATATTTCAATATAGTGAGAGTATGTGGGATAGAGGGACTTGACAAAGGCTATGAGAGGAATGCCCATCTAGACTCTAATGACATTTACATCATGCATGATGGCTCTAATATCTTAAGCTAGGGCCAAGGGGTCATTGTATTTCAACTCAAGGTTGAAGAGCTTGACCATCAACTGAACAACTTCTAATTTTGAGTGTGAGTCATGTAGATCTTTCAACATTTTCAATGCACCATACGAACTTGTAATCAGTTACAGAAGTAGAAATCAGGGTGTAAACTTTGTTGTCCTTGTTCTTATAAATGGTTAGCTCTTTATCTAATGTGGGGTTGGTAGGTGCATTGTCATCCTCGTTCACATATGTTTTTCCATAAGTCATTAAAGATGAGGGTGTGCTTGATATTTCTAGACCACTCTTGGTAGTTTTCCTTGCCAGTCAATATCACTCTGACAATGGAGATGAGAGAATGCATCTTCAAAAAAAGATTAGATTAATCTAATAAATATTACTAAATATTGTTGCAATAAGAATTCATTCACTACACCAAGCACCACTCTTAAGAAACATATGGAATACTATACGAAGTTCAATTATACATAACAACCATACTTTATAATAGAAATTAAATATGTAGCTTATATCAAAATTTCAATAGAAATTGCAATTGCCATGTATTTGAATTTGTCCCTACACAAGAAGCACAAGAAGCATTAGTAATGGAGAATGAAAACCAATTCAATTCTCTTAAGAAGACCCTCTCTTTAGCATATGGGGATGACAAATCAACATAGTAATATTAAAAAATGACATGCAACAAGGAAACAAATCATGCCACAACAATTCTCTTGAATTAGGTGAACATGGCCCATGGTTCATCAGGAGAGGTCAATGCGAAGGATGTGCTACAAAGGATCCTTTACAAGACTCCTCACGATTTCTCACTTTGATTTGCTCTATTTTTCATGACTATGATCCTTCAAAGTGATTTTGGTTGCTTCTTCTTCAAGGCTACAAGGAAAGCAACGAACAATACTCATGCTATAAACACTCAAGATGAAAATAATATTGCTATTGGAAAGCAAACTATGTAGAAGGTGGTGTGTGGAACTGTGTGAGAGTTCAACCTCAATGAGAATGATGTAGTTGATGTTGGAGGTGGGTTGATTGAGTTGAAGGCCTAATGAGAGATATGGAGGAAATGATCTCAAGCATCACTTGTGCACAATGACAATAATACTTACCACAATACAAACCTAGGTTTAATTCCCAATCAGTGCACTCCTATTGTGGTCACTAGAGAGACAAGAAATGCTCACACTGAAGCATTACAACCGAAATGAGGAAAGTGAAATGACACAAGAAAGTTGTAGACTTAGACATGATTTTTTTATGAGAGAAGGAATATAGACGTGAATTTTAAGGATATTGGTAGATCTGACTGATATAATTGACAAAGAACCAACAAAGTGTAGGTATAGAATGTAGTTACAAAATGTAGGGAGACAACGTCTAAACTTGTCTTTGATACCATATCACATGAAGGTATAACTCCTGAACTTGGATTCCTTTGCATTCATGAAAAAATAATTAAATAACATCAAAGATCATCTTTTAAAATTCATCATCGGTATCATTTTAACCTTTTCAAAATATTATTTATTATTTGATAATTTATATAATAATTTCATAATTATATTAAGTGAATGTGAAGAATAAAATAATTAATATTTGAAATAAATATATATAACTAGGTATAGGAGTAGTCTTTAAGTGTGACTTTATGGAATTTTCGAGGAATTTTTTGCCGGAATTTGATGAAAAAATTGCTGCCAAATCTTGATTTGTGTTACTTAAACTGGTTTTTTGACTGCATCTATGGATTTAGTACACTCAAAAACCCCTAGGGTACTTTGATTGTGAATATTTTACCTAACTAACATGTAATTTCAATAAATCCCTACTGGATTCTAGACAAATTAGATTTGAAAATAAACTGAAAAAACTTTCCGAAAAGTCGCACTTAAAGACTAGACATAGTCGAACTTATAGACCAAATGGCCTTTTTCATGACATTTTTTGGTTAAGTTTAACCAAAATCCAAGAGATTTCTAAAAACATGAGTTTAAGTTGTTTAATTTGTAGAATTCGAGTGCCCGAGGGGTTTTTCAGGGTGTTAAATCCATTTATGCATTCAAAAATTTATTTTAAACAACACAAAAACACATTATTTCTTAAATTTGTCTCGTCAAATTTCGATGAAAAAATCCATTTCATATATATATGTGTGTGTGTGTGTGTGTGTGTGTGTATCATTCATTCAATTTCCAATAAAGGAAACACCTATCAACACATGAAAAACATTTTGGTTCATCCTATACAATTAAATTCAATATATAGTCACAAACTACCATATTTCATATGGATTTTGAAATTGTTGTTGACATTTGAGAATTGGTTTATTATTAGTCCCTGCCCTAAGGTAGTAGGGACTATAGTGATTAGCGTGGTAGTTTTTAGTAGTCCCTGCATGGAAATTAAGAAAATTTGGAACATGAAACCTAAAGTTTTAATAAAATGTTTTTACTATGCTTTTTGTTCACCCTATTAATCATTGACATTGTTTTTCATTAGCTAATAGAGATTTTAGAGATCTTATTTAGCCTCTTTTTGAGCACGAGAGATCCATTTTGTATCAAAAAATTTGTTTTAAAAAAATCGTTGTCAAGTGATTTTTTCATAATCCACTAATGCTAGCTGATGAGTCCCATCAATAGGTTATACATTTTGAATATTAATATGCTATCCTCTAGCCTTAAAACTATCATTCTCTTGAATTAATTCATATTTTTTGTTATATTAATCTTAGTAAGAGGAGTAAAAGGTGTGTGTCATAGTATGCGGCCTAATGTGGTTTAATTGCAGGAAAATGAAGCATTTTTTAGGCTATTCCTATGTAGGGGATTAATGGAGACAACTAGTAGAGAATCTAGGGGGTTTTTCCACCTACTTAACTCCCTAAACTCGGCTTGGGATTACCATATCCTCTCTCACTAGTTTGAGTTCATTGGCAGCCGAGTCCAAGTGAAGATCAAGAAGGACAAGATCCACAATTTTTGAGATCAAGGAGGGAACCATTCCTACTTTTAAGGTAGATGCTTTATATTCCTTTTTTGTATAAATAAACTAGAAGAAGATCCCAATAGGATTCGAATTTTTTGTTTAGCTAGGTGTATCTATTGAGATCCAAGCATTGACATTGTTATTTTCAACTTTTACGTGATGTATTAGACCTGCACCTTTTTATAATGAGAAGTTGGACTGTAAGCTGCATCTGAGTTAGTTTCAAATGGGTGAGACCCTTGGGTTTGGGCCCAACCCAAAGGCTTGGGTCCTTCTTCTTGTATTGATGTTTCTTCTTGATTCCTAGTAGTTCATAGTTTCTTTCATTTCAGTAGAAATTAACCTAAAAAATGTTGTGGTTGTAGCCTCTACATCATCTCTCTTGTGGGAGAATGAGTGAAAGGATTGACAACAACAACCCAAAACGATTGTGTTTATGATTTCTTGGAAATAGATTAGTGTTAGTTGTCTTGTTTTACATTTGATTTATGTAGTTTATAAGTTGGTTCAATGATTAGATCAGTGGTTTGCATGAATTATATGTCATTTAGATTAAACTCATATTTTCCATCATAAATTACTTCATTTTGTAAATGATAAATGGATTCATGCATGTGATTGATTTCAAGGTTGATTGATCTGCAGGGAAGGGCACCTTCACCACTTCCACCCTGAGCTTTTTCATCTTCTCCTTCCACCTCTAAACTCTGTCCCAAAAAACCCTTGTTTTATAAGCTATTTTGTATAGGTCACCGAGAGCACTCATCCTAGTGCAAGAAAAGCCTCCAAGAGGTCTTGAGCTTGGCTTGGGGCTCAAAACAACCTCCTTTCATTTGCTTTAGCTACTATCCACCTCTCAATACCCTCAAGGCAACATTTTCACCTTCAAAATCCACTCGGATGCCCTCTTGCAACATTACAGGCCCGTCTGTAACATTACAAGCCTCTTGTAGAATTTCCCTATAGAAAACTTGTAGCAACCTTTTTCTTCATTAATTTAGACCCCCATTGCAACTTTCGCTTAGAATAGATGCATAAATGACCCCTAGATGTGATAATATGATCAAGGAAAGCTCTTAGGCCACTCAAAACCTTCCTTGTCTTCAATGCAAAAATATAGTAGGGTTAGTTTCTTTATCATGCAAGTAGGTTATTGATTTATGAGCAAGTATGGACTAGGTATATGGTATCTACCATTATGATTAGTAGTTTGATGAATTATGTAAGATAAATTAATTTCCTTTCTGCAAGTAGACGAGGTAATTTGATGAATTCTGCAAAATAACATAGCTTCATTTCTGCAAGTAGGTTAGGCTTTCTCTTTTCATGAATTGAGTAGTTTGGGTTTTATAAGTTGATTCAATGGAATTTATATTTTCATAGCTATAAGCAATTTCCAACTATCCTTTTATCAAGCTTTCATTCTAATTTAGTAGGATGAAGGGTCTTTGAGTACTTTTTGATGTAATGTCATAACTGAGGGTGGCATGAGTGGAATTCTATATGGTGTGCATATAGCACTGTCACCTTGAATTTTGTATGAACCTTGGGTTGATAATTTGATTTGAGGAGCCTTTGGGAGGTGCAAAATTCGTGGTGAAATACCAGGGCTCACAACTTTTTGGCATTGTTGTTGGGGAGGTGTCTAAGTAGATGTTGTTTATGCTTAAGCATTGTTTTCCATTTTTCATACAGTTTTTGAAAAAGTAACATAAATTTATTTATTTTTCTTTCATGCCTCGTAGGAGTAGGGATAATCAAGGATAATTCTTAACAAAAACCCCCACACCCTCAAACAGTCAACCTTCACTCTTGTTCGGTGAATGTTAACTTCCCTCTCTGACACAGGTGAGTTAGAAGACCCTCTAGGTGAGCAACTTTAATTTTGAAGAACCTATTTGGGAAGAAGAAGAAACCACTTTGCCTACCCAAACTATGGCTTAAAATAGGGACAATGAGGTTTTCCCTATCAGAGATACCAATGGAGAGGCTAGAATGAAGAATATAATCCCTACTACCCTTCCACACTTCCATGGCTTAACCTCTAAGGATCCTTATATCTTCATGTTTTAATTTGTTTTTGTTTGTAGGGCATATGACTATGCCTCTAATGAGTAGAAGCTGAAGTTATTCCCATATACCCTTAAAGATGTAGCCTTGCATTGGTTTATGGGTCTTCTTGTGGGTAGCATCACTACGTGGGCCCAAATGCAACAAGCCTTCAATAGCAAGTAAAGGGACTACTGTAGGTCCAAAGAAACCAAGGAAGAAATATTTAGGATGACTCTTGGACTTGATGAATGCCTAGAAGACTATGAGGAGAGATTTCAACTTAGTTTTAGGAGGGCCAACTGCACCCTTGATCCTAAATCACTCAAACTAGTTCTTCTACAAGGGATCAGGGAAGACATGTTGGAGACCCTCAACATGCTATCTAGGGGAGATATCTATCATTTATCCTATGATGACATTAAAATGGTATTTAAGAATCACTCTAGGGCTACTGGAAAGAAGGGTAGGGCTAGTTAAGCTCTCCCTCCACAACATCCATTAAGAATAAGATAGGAAACATGTTGGAGGATTTCAAGAGTGAAATCTTGCATACCTTTGCACTGTAAATGGATACCACGAAAATCAAAAGAAAGCAGGAGGAAGTAGAAAGGGCACTAGCTATTTTCTGCCCAAGATGCACAAAAATACATCCTAGGAATGAGTGCCCCTTAAATGTCATAGAGGTATGCCTAGTTTGTGAATAAAATCATGCAAAAAATAAGTGCCCTTCTTTGCCAGGACTAAAATATGTATATTAAGGAGAAGAAGGGGGGTCAGAACAACTTTGTTTCATTAATCAAAGAAGACCTCAAGGACCTAGACCATATCAACAAGGCATGCAAGGTGAACGCTACTCTTATTATAATCCAAATCGGAATACACCCTTGCAACCTTGTTATTCTTCCACTCATGCATCCTAGTCCACATCACCTTATTGGACTTATGCTCCCCCATATCCTCCTCAAACTATCAACCATCCTTTTCAGCCATATCCACCCCAATCTTCTCAATGGGGCAACCCATCACAAGGGTGGAGGCCTCAAGTTAACCATCCTTCTTATTTACTACCTCCACCCTAACCTCAGCCACAAATCACTCATCCTACTCCACCTAAGCAACCTCAAATGCCTTCTCAACCAAATCTGAACCTGAACAACAAGTAAGCACAATAGGTCTACAGTGGAGAGACATCTTACCCTGCTTATGCTGTGGAAATCTAGGAGATTAACCTTCCATCTGAGAGAGTGCTTCCAGAAAGCCACCCACCTTATCCACCTAAAGAGCTTAAAGGAGAGAAGGAAGAGAGTGTTCCTCAAGTCAATCAACCTCCTCTTCCTAAGAGGTTGAGCCACCCTAGCCAGCAAACCCCATAAGAGGTTGAACTTTTGGGAGAATTGAAGAATTTGTGTATTAAAATACCCCTTCTCCATGCTATTAAAGATGTCCCCATATATATTAAGATCATAAAGGAGAAATGTTTCAAACATCCTTGGAGAAGAAAAAGAGACACCCCCACCATAAATTTTGTTTGGCAATTGTCTAATTTGATTCTTGGGAGGGTGATCTTATAGAAATATCTAGCCCATGGAAGCCCTATAGTAGATGTACACATCGATGGCCTTGTAGTGCCTAACACCCTGATTGATCTTGGGGCTTCCATTAATGTGATGACTAAGGAAACCATGCTAAAGACAAACCTCCAAGGAGCTTTGAGAAATACCACCATAGTGCTGCAACTTGCAGATAGATCCACAGTAGCTCCTAAGGGATTTGTTGAAGATGTTATGGTATCCATTGACTCTTAGGAGTATCCTACTGATTTCCTAGTTCTCTAGCCCAAAACCAAGTTTAATGGCTATCCTCTCATATTGGGAAGGCCATCGTTAGCAAATTCTTATGCTTACATTAGTTGTAGGGTTGGGAACAGGACCATTAAGAATGGAAATTTGTCTAAACAATTGGTATTGTATCCTCATGATCAACTTTCTATTGAGCATGAATTACCCTTGTGGATAGAATAGGAGGAAGAATATGAACTTTATCACACCACCCCCCAAGAAATATGCATTGTGGACATCATTACAAGAGGGGGGAAACTTGATGAAGATGATCTCATTGACCATATCTTTCAGAATCAACCTCCCACTCCTATACCCATTAATGAGTTGATGAAAGGATCTAATACTAATCCTTGGGATGACTTATGCCCTATTGACTCAAGCCCATACCATGTCAATATTTTAGAGTTTGTACCATCCATAACCTTAAATATCAACCCTTCCCTTGGCCAAATAGGAAGAACAATTGTGCCAAGTGCCGAGGTAACACCTAGATGCTTTTTCTTGGGATTATAAGGAAATTAAAGGTGTAGATCCCTCGGTATGTACTCACCATATTTAAATCAAGGAGGGATACAAGACTGTGCACCAACCCCAGAGGAGGATGAACCCATATTAAGGATATTGTGAAGGAAAAACTACTGGATGTAGGGTTCATATACCCTATTTCAGATAGTGAGTGGTTATCCCCTCTTGTGTTAGTTCCCAAGAATAATGGGAAGTGGAGGATCTGTGTGGATTAACTGTAGCTCAACAAGGCTACAAATAAGGACCATTTCCTTTTCCCTTCATTGACCAAGTCCTAGATGGCCTTATAGGGAAGAAAGTTTTCTCCTTCCTTGTTGGATTCAATCGATACAATCAAATCTAGATTAGCCCTGAAGACCAAGACAAGACCACATTCACATGTCCTTGGGGTGCCTTCTCTTATAGATTTATTCCATTTTGTTTGTGAAAAGCCCCTGCTACTTTCTAGAGGGAAATTTTGAGTATTTTTGCTAAATTGGTTCATGATTCGATGGAAATCTACATGGATTATTTCACTCCTTATAAATGTGATTTCCATGAAGCTCTCTCCAATTTGTGCAAGGTTTTGAAAAAAAGAATTGAAATGAATCTCACTCTAAGCCTTGAGAAATGTAAGTTCTTGATGAATGAGGCAATTGTCCTTGGCCATTCCATCTCCATGGAGGGAATACAGGTAGGCCCAAACAAAATTGCAATCATCAAAAGGGTCCCTACGCCTCAGAAGCAAAGGGATGTCAGGAGCTTCTTGAGACTAATCCAAGACTTTAGTAAAGTGTTTTCACCTTTGTTTGATTTAGTGGCCAAATATGTAGATTTGTGTTGTAATTTTAGCTGTCAAGAGGCCCTTAAAGTGTTGAAAGAAAAGTTGACTACTACGCTC
The DNA here is from genome assembly GCA_000404065.3 of Pinus taeda. Taxonomy (NCBI): domain Eukaryota; kingdom Viridiplantae; phylum Streptophyta; class Pinopsida; order Pinales; family Pinaceae; genus Pinus; species Pinus taeda. Next base: position 320,024 of record APFE030795129.1, read on the forward strand.
ATCCTAAGAGGTCCCAACTGGGCATTTCCTTTCCATATCCATACTGATGCATTAGATAAAGTTGTGGGGGGATCCTTCGGACAAGTAAAGGATAATTTGTCTTATGCCATTTACTTCGTTAGTAAGAATTTGTCTAAAATTGAGTTGAATTACACTGCCACTAAAAAAGAGCTCTTAATTGTAGTACATTCTTTAAACAAATTTATGAACTATATCACTGGGTACCAAACTCTATTTCATAGTGATCATGTATCCATTAAATATTTGATGAACAAGCTTGATGTTAAAGCTAGGATAATTAGGTGGTTTTTATTGCTACGACATTTTTATTTGACTATCATTGACAAACCAGGAAAAGAAAATGTGGTCGCATATTTTTTATTAAGTTAACCTTGTCTGCAGGTAATGAAGAGATGGTGGATGATCAACTGCCAGATGAGCACCTCTTTTCTATCTCAGTGATTTCTCCTTGGTTTTTTGACATATAAAACTACTTGGTTGCTGGTAGGTTCCCTCCTAGTCTAACACCAAAGGAGAAAATAAATATTGTAAGGGAAAGCTCCCCTTTCACTTGGATTGGGGGCAATATTTTTAGGTTGGGGCCAGATCAAATCTTCAGGAGATGTGTAAGAGAGGAGGAGGTATTTGACATCCTCTCAGCATCTCATGATGATCCTCATGGAGGTCATTGTATTGCAAAAAGGACAACCTTTAAATTTTTATAGGTTGGTTACTATTGGCCCACCCTACATCAAGGTGCAAGGAGATATACCACTAGATGAGATGAGTGACAAAGAATGGGAAAACCACACCAAGGGATGAAATTCCCCTACAACTTCAAGTGACCTTAAAGCCATTTGACAAGTGGGGCATGGATTTCATTAGACCAATTGATCCACCATCAAGGTAGAAAAAGTACATCATTTTGTGCATTGATTCTTGACAAAGTGGGCAGAGAAAAAGGTAGAAAAAATAGCAACTGAGAAGAAACTGGCATAATTTTTAAGAGAGAGCATCTTCTACAAGTTTGGGTATCCAAGGGAGGTCATTATTGATCAAGGAGAACGGTTCACATCCAATTTTATTGAGGATCACATGAGGTGGCGCCATATCAAGCACAAGACATTTACTTCTTATCATCCTCAAGAAAATTGGCAAGTAGAGGTCACAAATAGATCACTGGACAGTATCCTTGCCAAGGTTGTTAGTAGTAGTAGGAAAGATTAGGCAGAGAGACTAGTAGAGGTCACTTGGGCCTACAATACCACTTGGAAAACCACCATTGGATTCACTCCATATGATTTGGTTTATGGGAATAAAGCTCTACTTTCTATTGAGTTTGAATATAACAATTTGAGAATGGCAGCTCAGTTGGACTTAGATGTCACCACAACATAACAAGAAAGGTTGCTCCAACTGAATGGCTTAGATAAGTTCAAAATGAAAGCTCTCTTACACACTGAAGTCATACAATTGCAAAGGAAGGTCTGGCATGACAAGCATATCAAGAAAAACACTTTTCAAGAAGGGGATTGAGCCTTGTTATATGATTCTAGGTTCAAATATTTTAAAGGGAGGCTACTGACAAGATGGTTGGGCCCATAACTAGTGGAAAAGTGTCATGAAAATGGATATCTCTAGATCAGAACCATTGATGAGGAAGGAATTCCCTTGCTTGTAAATGGTAATAGGTTGAAGTTATAAGAAGACCTCTATCCAAGGATGAATTTATCAGTTCAGTTAGGAAGGAATTGAATGTGATTGGGAGTTTCATAGCTTCCGGTCCAAAAGAATCCTAGAAATAAAATAAAATAAAAAGAGGCGTGGATGAAAACCTCTATGAGGCATCTGAGGCCAAATCCTAGGTTCAAAACCTCTCTGAGGTAGCCCAGGAGAAAAAAAATAAAAAAATAAATCCCTAGGTGAAAACATCCCTTGAGGAACCTAGGGCAAGCATGTTGGTTGAAAACATCCCCTAAGGTAGCCAATGTGTCTCAAGAATAAAAAAGAGAAAAAGGAAGAAGATTATATCCTATATCTTATATCCTCTTGAGACACATAGGCTACCTTAGAGGAGGTTTTCAACCTGCATACCTGCCCTAGGTTCCTCAAGCGATGTTTTTCTTCTTTTTCCAGAGTTGTACACAATGGAATATTTCAAGGTTTTAAGCCAAGACCTACATGATACCATCTATTCCTCTACCCATACACCTAATATCCTCTCCATTCAAATTACTATCTCTATCCACCATCCCATCATAAAAAATATGAAATTCACCTCCTCTCTGTGATGCTATAGGAAGGACATGTGTTTCTACAAGAAGGTCATGTAATGCTATAGGAGGCAGCTATGGAGGTAAAAGTGGTAGATCCAAGGAGGAAAATGATCCAAAAGACCATCCCGACTCTGAGAAATGGTAAGGAGGGCTCTCCTATGACTTTTCCATCACCCATCCATCATCATCCAATCATTTCACAAAACATTTGCTCAAACTTATCCACTATGTCATACCTTAAAAAAAAACACAGAAGCTATCATTTTCTATATCTATAGTCCCTACACTACTCCTCCACGATTCTAACCCTATCCTCATCACTCATCATCATCTTCCTCATTTCACTCATGCCAACTTAATACTTAAAGGGGAGAACAAAATACTGTTACTGGAAGAAACTCCTCCTGTAGCAGCCTATACAGCCACACAATAAACATTGATATTATGCTTTTTTAACCACCAAAAGGGACGATGAAGCTTAGCTTGACGCCATGAAGGTTCACCTCTTTCTCAGGGAGGATTTCCACCAGCAACAACAACTTGGATATTAGGAGAGGCACTTGAAAACACACAACAACAACAACAATCAAGGCAACATAAAAAATGAAGACATGAACAAGAAATAAGTCAAAGAGGTCAACTACCTTGATCATAATGATATATGGTCCAGCTCCAACATGCAATCCTTTGCAACAAATAGATCCACAAGCAGGCTCAAGTATGGAAACCCTAACCTCCTCCCTCTACATAAAAATGACCAAAATATTTTTTTAAGCGAGAAAAGGTATTTTAATAGGCTGGAGGTGGCTAGTGAACTTAACCACCCTCGACTAGTCAACTCAAGTGTGATTTAAGTCACCCATACAACGGAAATGTCAAGCCAAAACAAATTGGTGTCCTCAAAGAGGGGTGATAATCACGAGGTGGGAGAGATGATTACAGTTAGTGGGGACAATAGTCCAAAAGAAGAAACCGTGTTAATGCGAAGACACCTCAACACTCCAAGATTTTAAGCAGAAAATGATATTATGTGTTGGCTCAACTCCATTTACAGCGTCACTCATTCCAAAAAACGGTGAAGGAAGGATGAGTTAGTGCATTGAGCAGTTAGAGTACCAACGATGAGTTTCGAACCCTACCTGTACAATGCTATAGGTAGGCCTACAATTGCTACAGGGGGGTCGAGAGGAGCTACAAGAGGAATTAAGAGGAGAAAAATGGAGTCATAGTGGCTCGATACTATCCCAAAAACTACATGAACTCCTAGAATTGCTTTGATAAGAAGTGATACCCTCCTTTTTTTCTACACCCAATTTCATGGACATTCTACTTGAAATTAATAGCATGTAACAATCAATTGATCAGTAGGGGGTCCTTTTGGAAGTTTTTGTGGTTGATATAAAAGAAAATAGCTTGGTGAATATAACTTTGAGCACCCTCCTTCCTCGCTAACACCAAAGCACTTTGCCACTACTTCACCATTTTTTTATGCCATTGTTTCACCATTGAGACTACTTGAATTTTTTAAATTCCACACCTACACATCATCAAGGAGTAATAGCGAAGAGATGGGGGGAGGATTTAACAGACAGGAACCCTCAGACACCAGGAGAATTCACCAACACCCTCTTGTAGTTGACATTTTTAGAAACCACGAGTGGTTGGAATTATTTGAGCTACTAAAGGGATATGATGATGATATTTCCCATGAATTTTCCACAACGTTACACTCTCAAGGGGAATATAGTTCCACAACTATTGTTAGAGGGTTGGCCATTTCTCACAATCCCTAAAATATCAATAGAGTGAGTACCTTGCTTCTAGGAATGAGGTGGAGAAAAGAAGACAAGAAAGTAAGTGTCATAGCTACAAAAAACTTCTTCCTTTCAAAAGAGAAGACTATAGAAGACAAAAATGGGGTGAGGAGGGAAAATATGCCTTACCCTTGGGATGAGGTAGCCTACCATATCCTTAAATACATATCTTGTGAAGAGCGATTAAGTGTCGTTTATTCCTACCACTTTAGGTTGCTCCAAGAGCTGAGATTCAAGGAAAACTTACCTCTTTCTAAAAGAATTAGTGTTCCTCGTTTCCTTTTGCAGTCGATTGTGGAGATGAGTTAGAAGGTAAGGGACGTAAAACATTAGCATTTAGCTAACCATGGCCTCAACAAATTGATATTGGTATATTCTCTGAACCATTTGAGAATCCCTGTCCTATGGAACAAATTTGTAGACATGGATAGGGATACTTTCATAGAAACACAAGCCCTCACACCAGGAGAAACTCCAGCCTCTGGTGTTGGAGGAAGAGAGGGAAAAACAAAGGAAGAATAAGGAGAAAATATAGAAGAGGAAGAGATAGCAAGATCATAAGAAGAAGAAATAAAGATAGAGGAGGAAGAAGAAGCAAGAAAAAAAGAAGAGGAAACAAATGCAGAAGAAAAAGAGGCAACATAGACAGAGGAAGGAGAAGTAGAGATAACAGGAGAAGAGGAGGAGAAGAAATGAGAAGGAAGAATAAGCCTTGAGAAGACTTCTCCACCCCAGGGAACTGAATACATTGAACAGGAAGTATCTGTAACCTTAGCTACATTGGGCACTCCTGTCAAGCCCACGAAGAAGCAATCAGGACCAAGTCAAATGTATTTCAGAACCAGGAAAAGCAGTAGAATTAGAAAAGGAGAGCCATAAACTCCTACAAGGGTTCCTATAATTATTGATGAATCACCAAGAAAAAGGGAAAAATTGGACCTAGTGAGGGAAAATTTGAGGAGGTCACTCCTCTGAGAACCAAAAACAAGTCACGCATAGCACCTGTGAGTAGGCATACCACTAGGTTATTCACCTTCAAGAAGCTAAGGACACAATGTTCCTTTGATGAAGAGGAAAAAGAGAAGATATAGGAGAGACATGGTTTGCTATAGGAGTGGAAAAATGTGCTACAAGTAGAACATGGGAAGCTACAGGAGCCCAAGAAATATTCACAAGAGATAGCCACGACCTCAAAAATTGTTGGAAAAGACCAACAAGAGCTCCAGGAACTTATCCCACAAGCTAGCTTGAGCTCCTATTAAAAATTCATTGAAGGAGGGAGGATTATCCCTGAAAAATTTGCAGTCCCACTCCTTTATGAACTAGAGATAGAGAGAGGTGTAATCCACAGGTGGATGAAAATTGCTAAATCTAAAGAGGTGGATGATGTAGGCCTCACGGAGGAAAAAGTCATTGAAATGAGAAAATAATTAAGTGAGATGAGAATGAGAGAGTCTATAACGAAGGAGAAACTACATGAAGAAAACATGAGGTTGAGAGGGAGGTTGTAGGAGAAAGAAACACAACTTGCCACCATAGAAAGTCTCTCCATGGAAGCATTGTAATGCAAACAACCATCAAAGTATTATGACCTCCTTTTCAAAGAACAATGGTTGCAATTCCAAATAAAAACCTTAGCACAACATGGATCTATGCCCTTTCAAGGTTACAAACAGTTCATTGAATTTTGCATCCAAGATAACATGGAAGACAAAGAAGAATTGGCTAAATTTTACATGAACAACCTCACTTTGAAAAATATGAATTGTTGGGATCCCAATGCAAGATTGGTAGATATGAAGTTGATGGACTTAGCATCTTGGATGATTGATGAGGAGACAAGAGTTGAGGAAGTGAAAAGGCTAACGACAAAGGAAGAAAATGAACAATTGTATATAAGGGAAGAGCTAGGGATACCACGGTTTTTCATAGAAATCATGACTTAATCTCCAATGATGTTGCTTTATCACCTAAATACTTTGCTACTAAGGAGAAAATCATTATACACTTCGAAAACACATTCAAGTTGTTGGGAACAAAAAGTATGCAAGCTTTCTAGAGGAGATGGAATGCCTTACCCCACAATCTACAGATCAGAGAATATCACTCTCATGAAAGGCTAAGGAATGCCTTGGAGAGAACACCATTATACAAGAGGATCATGCAGAGGATGAAATTAAGGTGGATAGTGCTCAATCTCAGTCGACACTTGCTCTAGGCTTTCAAGAAGGAAGAGATGAAGTAGGAGAGGAGAAGGAATGGACAAAAATTGAGAAGAATTCAGGTTTTTACCCCCAAGAGGGAAAACCATATGAGGAGCCTTACGATGTCAAGGAGGCCACTAGGGCCATGAAAGAGCTTCACATGGAAGGATGAGTTTCTTAGAGGATAAGAAACATCTTTAGCAAGGAGTGATGATGAGTCCCATCAATAGATACATTTTGAATATTAATGTGCCATGTTGGCATTATGTTTCTGGTATATGTTACAGATGTTGTAATTGATGGAAACACTCATGGCAAGGCTCTCAATATGATGAAAATTAAGAAGTACGCAGGAGAACAGTTTAGAAGATGCGTACCCGCAGGAACTCTGTGCAGGGACCGCGTCCAGACATGCAGGTTACCCATTCATGAGGTGCGTACCCCCAGTGCACAAAATTCAAGGCAGTAAAGCGCGCACACGTGGGGTTCCTTATGTTTTACCCTTGGTATTTAGCCGACGGTATTGTGTTATCATGGTTTTGGCCCGTGGTATTGTTTTATTTTATTATTATTATTGAGCCCCATGATCCTTGATTTTAGGAAGAGCTTGCCTATATAAAGCAAAGGAGATCTTTTGGCTTAGTATGCTTTTGGGTTGAATATCTTAAGATCTGATATATTAGGTTATTGTTTCAAAAGGCTTGATCTATATGAAAGTGAAAGTGGAAAGCGAATCTGTAAAGGGTGATCTCCCAAGTGCTTGATCAGATCTGGGCATCCGTCTAACTGTAGCACACCTGTGATCTGCAAATTCAGCCCTAATCTGAGGTATGCAGGTGTTTAACGGTGCCTCTGCGTGGGTACCCAGAGCAGAAGAAGGCGAGCTGCGCAGGTACGCAGAGCAGACGAAGGGTGACTGCATGGGTACGCAAAGCAGAAACAGGAGAACTGCATGGGTACGCCGAGCAGTAGTGGTTCAGGTGCGTGCCTACTGTAACAGTACACAGTGCGATAGTTCTTTTGGGTGCGTGCCTACTGTGGCAGTACACGGCGCGATACTGCATTTGGGTGTGTACTGTACGCAGCGCGACAGAAGAAGTAGTGCGTGGGCACATAGTGCAGCAGAAGGAGATCTGCGGGTATATGCAGAGAAGCAGAGGGTGAAGTGCGTACCAGCGCAGGCCAAAGAAAGGAAAGTTGCGTATCTGTTTCAGGACTATCTATTGACTGAATTTTTCTGTTGATAAGGTGTTCTGGGTTCAGTTCTGTTATATTGATCTGGTTACTACAGCTGACTGTAATTTATATGTACTTGATGATCATTTCATGTATATGGACCCAGTTTAAAATTTATGAAAAGTGGTCCTTGTAAGAAAAGAAGTAGGGAGTTGTAGCTCCCTTCCAGGAGAGACTGGAAAACGAGAGAGAGTTGTAGCTCTCTGCAGGTTGCAGCCTGCGTACTAGTAAAGGACTGCACCAGTACAAGACCATTGTAAAAGGAGTTTCTAAATTGAAAAAAGATAGAGACATAATTGCAGCAAGTGGTTTTTCACCCACATTGGGTTCCACTTTATATCTGGTGTTTCTTTTGATGTGACTGTCTGTTTTTCTTGTTCATGCTCATTATTTTATGGTACTGATATGCAAAAATAATTTAAAGTATAAGTAAGGAAGATTTGGTAAAAGGTCTAGATAATACTGATTCACCCCCCCCTCTCAGTATTATTTTCAACATGCCATTCTCTAGCCTTAAAACTATCCTTCTCTTGCATTAATTCACATTTTTCGTAATATTGTGTTTAGTAAGAGGAGTAAAAGGTGTTTTTCATAGTACCTGTCCTAATGTGGTTTAATTGCAGGAAAATGAAGCACTTTTTAGGCTATTACTATGCAATGGCTTAATGGAGACAACTACGACAGAATCTAGGGGGGTTTTTCCACCTCCTTAAATCCCTAAACTTGGCTTGGGATCACCATGTCCTCTCTCACCTATTCAAGTTCATTGGCAGCAAAGTGAATCCTAGTCCAAGTGAAGATCAAGAAGGACAAGATACACCATTTTCGAGATCAAGGAGAGAACCATTCCTACTTTCAAGGGAACTTCTTCAACGACCCTTTTTATATAAATAAAATAGAAGAAGAGCTCATTAGGATTCAAAGTTTTTGTTCACCTAGGTGTAGCTATAGAGCTCCAAGCACTAACATTGTTATTTTCAACTTTTATGTGATGTATTAGACCTGCAATTTTTGATAATGAGAAGTTGGATATTAAGTTGCATCTGAGTTAGTTTCAGAGGGTTGAGACCCTTGGGTTTGGGACCAACCTAGAGTCTTTCGTCCCTCTTCTTGTACTTATGTTTCTTCTTGATTCCAAGTAGTTCATAGTTTCTTTCATTTCAATATAAATTTACCTATAAAATCCTGTGGCTGTAGCCTCTATGTCACCTCTCTTGTGGGAGAATGAGTGGAATGATTCACAACCACAACTCAAAAATATTGTGTTTATGATTTCTTGGAAATAGATCAGTGTTATTTATCATGTTTTACATTTTCCTTCTTTAGTTTAGAAGTTGGTTCAATGATTAGATCAGTGGATTTCATGAATTAGATGTCATTTAAATTCAACTCATATTTTCCATCATAAGTTATTTCATTTTGTAAATGATAAATGGATGAATTCATTTGATTGATTGCAGGGTTGATTGATCTGCAAGGAAGGGAACCTTCACCATTTCCACCTTGAGATCTTTCATCTTATCCTTACACCCTTAAACTCTGTCCCAAAAAAACCCTATTTTATAAGCTACTATGTCTAGGTCACCAAGAGCACTAATCCTTGTGCAAGACAAGCTTCCGAGAGGTCTTGAGCTTGGTTAGGGGATCAAACCAACCTCCTTTCATTTTCTTCAACTACTATCCACCTCTCCATACCCTCAAGCCAATGTTTTCACCTTCAAAAACTGCTCAGATGATCTCCTATATCAATTGCTTGTAGCAAACCTGTAGCAGTCGTTTTCTTCATCACGATCTCCACTGTAACTTTGACATGGCATAGATCATAAATGACCCCCAGTTGTGATAATATGATCAGGGAAACCTCTTAGGCCACTCCAAACCTTCCTTACCTTCACTACAAAAATAGAGTAGGGTTATTTTGTTTTTTATCATTCAAGTAGGTTATTGATTTATGAGCAAGTATGAACTAGGTAGATTGTACCTACAATTCTGATTGGTCATTTGATGAATTATGCAAGATAAATAAGTTTCCTTTTTGCAAGTAGATGAGTTAATTTGATGAATTCTGCAAGATAACATAACTTCATTTCTACAAGTAGGTTAGCCTTTGTCTTTTCATGAATTGAGTAGTTAGGGTTTTACAAGTTGAGTCAATGACATTTCTATTTTCACGGCTAGAAGCAATTTCTAGTTGTCCTTTTATCAAGATTTCATTCTAATTCAGTAGGAGGAAGGGTATTTGAGAAATGTTTGATCCAATGTCATAACTGAGGGTGGCATGAGTGAAATCCTATTTGTTGTGTATATAGCACTATCACCTCGAAGTTTGTATGAACCCCTGGTTGATAATTTGAGTTGAGGAGCCACTGGGAGTTACAACATTCTTCGTGCAATACCAGGGCTCACCACTAGCTTTAATTTTTTTAAGTTAAATGTTTGAGAGGACCACCATAGGAAGGATTCACATCCCTAGATTCAAGCAGCTATCGGCATGCACTCTTTCCATCTGTCATTATCACTACCCACCAAGGTTGAAATGGATTTATGCAATTTTTATTAATTGAATTCTTTTATCCAAATATTTTGATTTGGGGATAGGCGACCTCAGTGAGTGAGGCCACAAGCACAATATTCTAAGCCTTGGTACACGGGGCTTCTTTCTTGTTCTACTACTACACATATTCTTGTTTTTCTTTACATGTTTCTTCCATTGCTTTAGGAAACACTATATGGCAGCCTGCCAGGATTCAACTTTCATTGGCGTTTTGCAAAACCCTGAGTGCTTATCATCATTGAAGCCCGATTGCATCCTGTCTAGTTGTTGTATCATGTCCTGTTGTTGTTCACATTGAAGAAAATAGTACAACTCTTTTTCACAAACTAATTTTGCAAAACACGATTTATGCTTTGAAAAATTGTTGTCTTGCAAAAAAAAAAAATCAAACTACTCAAGATTACTACTATTTTGCAATAATACTTTGGTTTACTACTTTTTTCTGGCTAAACAGATGAGGAAAATCATTAATGGGAATCTTATTCTATTCACTAATTACTATATGCAAAAATGCTTATGCTATATTGTGCTTTTTCTTGGTAGGAAAAAAATTAAATATTTACTATTCATTATTTCTAAGAAAAAATGCAAAAGCCAATCCAGATAAAAGTATGATTCTGCCAACGTCGGACTGTCCTGCCCCAATGCACAACAACTCTTGAACCAACTGTGTGGATTGAGAAAGAAAGTCCAAGGTAGCTTTCTTCTGAATTTCATTCGACCCCGACACCAACAAGGTGACTTTGAAGCAAACTATAACCTCCTCATGCTAGAATTTCATTCCACCTATTCTAAAATTGTAGGGTACAAAATAAATCTTAATTGAAAACCAATTCATGTTATAGAACAATACTACTCTAAGAACCTCGGTTTAGCAAATTCATTCAAACCAAAATTAATGAATCGCTCAGGAGGTTGGATGGATTGCATCAAATATAATATTGTGTGTTTTATTCGAAATCTAAATTGGGGCCCCCAAGACAGTACACATAGATATTTTATAGTGGTGGTGATGTGCGAACAATGATGTGGCTTTGAAATCATAGCGACAACAGTGATGCCTAAGGCCGTGCGCACCAACATGTCCTTGAGCTTGGGAAGTACTACTACCCTCTCATGATCATACAGAGTTGTGATTCTCTCCACCAGCTTTGGCGTCCTCAATAGCCCATAGCAACGACATGTTGCTTCCTTTAGGGCGTTCAGGTTGATGTCCTTGCCCTTCTGATAGCCTTTCGCCTTCACTCTAACTATCTTGGTTGTCACTTTAACCCTTTCCTCTTCATCTACTAGCATATAGGAAATCACTCTGTCACGGCCTGAAGTGGGCTTTTTCTTGAATGTTTTGGGCTCCTGTAGGTGGATTAAGGTTATGGGCTCTGTTTCTACTAGCACAGAGGCAGAATCACAAGCAAATTTATTTTTATTGTAAGTGTGTTATATTAGGTAGGGGCTTCAACACTAACAAGGTGGTGGCTTCGTTACAGTAAGGAGTCGGTTTAGTATTTTGGAGGAGAAGACGATTACGCGTGAAAACTGATTTTATAAGTGGGCTGTGAAAACATGCAATATGGGAGGAATGGGTAATGCATGTGTAATGCATGTAGGTGGGTCCTAAGAATGATGGCCATGGTCCTTTTGTTCCATCAGGACCTCATATATTTTAAAAAATATTATTAGTATATTTAATATTTCTAATCACCAATTTCTCAATTGTTTTTCCAATGGCCTCCAATACATTTCTTTGGGTGTTGAAAGAAAAAAGTGGAGTATCGAAACGCATGGATCGGAACCAGTGAGAGGGATATGAATTGGATCGAGCCCTGCTATTGTGTTTTTTGTGAAAATAATGGAGGGTAAATCAAATATTATCTGAAGATAATGACCACCTGAATCGTGCTCAAGGCTTCAATGATTTTGGATTGGAACATTAACTATTTATAGTCTAGGCTTTGTCTTATCAGCCCATTCAATCAATCAATCAGAGGAGTGATGTGTTCAAAGAAAAGAGGGAGGGTGAGTGCAGTGCACATAACCAATGTGACGGTGTTGGAAAATCCTACTGAGACATTTCGCAACCCATTTCACTTTGAGATTTCATACGAGTGACTGGTTTCTCTAAAAGATGATATGATTGATTGCTTTCATTCATTCCCATTTATCTTTAATGTGTTCTAGTGATTATTGGAAATTTCTATGTGTAAAGAAAAATTAATGAACTCAACTTTTGGTATTTCTTAGAATTCTCGAATGATGAAGTAGCAAAAATTTTTCATTGCTTGGGAAGTGGGTTCAGGGTAAAAACCTCAATTCATTATGAAATTTGGCAATTAGGGCATTTATTGGATGTATAGATTCATATTAAAAACAAATTAATCCAGTTTTCTTTATTAAAATAGAGAAAAGGGTTAGACATACTTGGCGCAAGCTGCACCCGGTGAACATAAGCTACTCCAACGAGACTGGGGTAGCAACAACTAAAGGGATAATTTGAAAAAATAAATATTTCCTTACCTCTTATTCGAATTAGGTTTCTCTTACACTCTAGCTATGAGAAATGTGGTTCGAAAGTTGAATCATGGTGCAAGAAACTCCTTGTTTTGCCAACTTTGCTAGAGTTCAATTATCTGATGCCCAAATGTAGGATTTTGAATTTGAGTGCAGTAAACAAGATCTTCTTCATTGTCTAATGGGACTAAATCAACAGATTTTGCATAAAGACATCCCAATGATCACCTATTTTTCTTCGTCTTTCTGAGCTTAAGATTTTGAGAACCATTCAGAATTTCTTTTGATAGATTTCAATTTTCCTCTTGATACTTATCTTTTTGGATAAGCTTCCTTCAAGTGGTCTGCCTCTAAACGTCCACTTCTTGGAGACTGTACTTTCATAGTCTAACTTCTTATTCCACTTGAAAGCTTGAAAATGTAGAATCATCTTGTTTGGAAGGCCTTTGATAATGTCAAGCTCAACATAAATTTTGGTGTAAGTAAAAATTCCCTTCTCTTCACTCAAATCAAACTTCATGATTTTACCTAAAGTATTGTTGATTGCTTGGTATGTTCCCATTTCCCATGGTAATGTGGGAGGTTTTGAAATCTTAGCCAAACTAAGGTTAGGGGTGGATTGAATTTATTGAACTCTATTTTTTAAAACATGTCAACCTTGCCCCCAAACCGTGGTTCCTCCATGATCTTTCTACAATCTTCAGAGATAAAAATAAACAATAAATCAACCTTCTGAAAAAAACTTATTGTGTAGGTACAAATGAGGTTATTAACCATAGCACACTAATAACATATATCAAAACATTTTTATTTAGTCATTTATATATGAATTGATCTCTTTTGGAGGACTTCAAATAAAGAGGGTGGAATTAGATTTCTCCACAAAAGTTGTGTAGTTATGAGGCCTTTATTTTCAAAGCGGGAGCTTTAGATTGATTAAGCACATCCTTAAACGAGCATGAGTTCAAATGAGGAGGATATTTTTCCATTCTTGGAAGCTCTACCACACTAAAAAAGGGGAACTTGAGGGGGACATTATGTTGTCCTTTTGGAGGCATGGTCTAGAGCCAAAAACTAGAGGGAATTTTTGTGATGAACAGTAGAAAAAAAAGATCATTGATCTATAAAAATGCCACGAGCCACAACCTCAATAGTCGAAAATGCGGGAGAATGGGAGCAAGTTGTTGTTTTGTTTGAAGTAGTTATGCTATGTCTGGACCCAACAAGTTGTGGGGTGTGAAAAATCCTATTCTTATATATGTAAGCATTCAAAGACCTCTTATGGAAGTGTAAATATTTTCTATATTTAGAGTTGCTTTTGACTTCAATAACCATGTTGCAATAGGCTAAAATACTAAAATAGCTATATCATATTAAAAATTTGAAGTTTAAAAGTTAGGTAAGCACGTAAAATATTGGGATATCTGAGGAATTTCCTCCAATGTTTCCACTATGTTGCCTGGGGTGGTGTTGCTGGTTGTTTTGAATTTTTGTTGTCCTCACCACATGTGCCATCTTTATACAAGGTTGAAGTTGTTAGGCATGCTCGCCCTCGAGTTACACTACTCATCCTTGACGCAATGGTCATTTGATAAAAGTCACAATTCTTACTATAGCAAATTTTTGGGGTGGATAGAGTAGCATCGTAGTGGTCAGAATGGAGGGTTTTCAATAGCTCGAACAATCATTATAGAAAACACCTTAATAACCTAATTTAATTTCCAACTTCTCTCATGGTGGAATTTACATTGGTTCTCCTCCTAAATAAAGTGCATGTCCTTATCTTCCATAGAATGCATTGAAATCTCAAGTCCATGACCTGGGAGCAACCCATTAAAGCCTTTCAGGAACAAATAAAGCTGGTGCATATTTTTATATTAAAGGGATGGGTAGTCATAGGATTGCTATCCATATATACAAATTTTAGTTTGAATCCAAGGGAAAAGCTTCAATCAAATTATTTATGATATATTATAGAAACTTAAAAGAAATGAAAATCTTAGAAACACATGGCTTTAGGAAGAAGGGTTGTTTCTTCATGATGGAGAAACTCGCTTTAAGATTTACAAAATACATTAAGGCACTTTCTGTTCAAACTATCTATTTATATAACTATATGTGTATGTTGTTATGCATACAAATTATGATCCATCACAGAAAAGCTTCAGGTCGATTACATCAATGGTACTATGCACATTGTACATCTAAGTTTTTTTCTCTTTGGGAGCATCTTCTTAAGTGTCATTGATCACAGAGTAATATTTTGTTGTTGTACTCTTCAAAACAATTAATAGAGGAAGAGTTGACTAACAATGATTTTTGTTAACAATTCTATATAAAATAGAAAATATATGATTACACAAGACTCTTTAGCGAAATAAGGGTAGAGCCACTTGTAGGAAATTGGGACCTAAACATACTAAGGAGGAGGAAAGGAAGAGGAGTGGAGGCAGGGGGCAGAGTTAGCGTAGGCATGGAAAATTCTACCACACCTTATTTGATGATGAATTATTAGCGTAATCAATGGCTCTGGGGTTGCAAATCATAATTTTTTTATGATACAAATTCTTGCAGCTAGGAAAGGCCATCTAAGGTTCATCATAGATCACAGTTTGGAAATCCAAGGAGAGATATCCAATTGACCATGATAAATGGATCTCGATTCAATTTTTTAGATCTAGGCAGATGGCCTATAGTAAATAGAAATTTAACCTAAAAAAAAAGATGTGGTGATGTCAATTCCCATCTCATTTGAAAGAATGCCTGATTGGCATGAGATTGACATGAAGATGAAAAACCAAAAAGACTCAAGAAGGTGGGAGGCATGATAAATCAAATGGTTGGTGCCACAATTTCAATGAAACTAGTTTTAATTAATTAAAACAAATCTATTGACGTCTTGAAGAATTGAAAGGTTAATTTAAGCGGACCTTGACTTAATTTTGTACAGACATTTGTTAAACCTCGAGGGAAGCCAATGTGCATCACGGTGCAGTTTCTTTGGGTTAAAAGCACCTCCCATATCCAAATGAAGTGGATTTTATTAAACATTTATTGTTTCTTACAGAGGGATGAACAAGTTCCTCAGCTTGGTGACCAGTAATAGGAGGGGGTAATTCTTATCATCTTGTCTTTGTCCCAATTATTGATTGAAATTAGTGGTTTGATGAAGTTAAACTTAATCATAATGATCTAGTGCTTTTTAGTTTTCCAACAACAAAATGCAGTTTTCTCAGGCAATAAATTTACTTTTACACAATAATTACATTCATTTATTCTTAACATCATTTAGGTATGATAAAAAATCATATAAATATACTTTCCCAACATGTTCAATTATGTTTCTATTTTACTATACTACAATACCTTTTTTCCCTTTTTTAGAGAGGGTTGCTTCTAATTGTAGGCCACAGATTCAACAACCCAATACTAACCAAATTAGCTATCCCTTTGATTCTGAAGTCTAAAAGCTTAGGATATAACTGTAATACCATTAGAACGAAAATATTTCAATCTCAGGATGTCATAGAACTTTGATAACCAGCACAAGGTCTACAAGAATGCTGACATGTAACACCGTGAGATGTTTTTTGAGGTTTCTAATGATCTTGTTCAAGAGAAATGGTGCTCTAAATTTACAAGTGAGCATTTATAAAATCAAAAGTGTCATGAACTCATGGAATCTAGTTATTCAAGAGAGTATGTGGCTGGAATCACATGGAATTCAATATAAAATCAAAAGCATCATGGAATCACATGGAATTCAATATAAAATCAAAAGCATCATGAACACATGGAATTGATTATGATGAGTCTAGGTTTGGAATTAATTAAAAGGGCCATAGTGACGCTAAATCATTTCTTCAAGCCCCCACTTCTCATAGTTCACGATTTCCACATCTCCTTTTACACAAGGCCCTACCCCGTAGGAGTTGTAGTTTCTTCCACATAGGAGGAACAAGCCTCTACTTGCAAGTTCATTTGATTATGTTAATTTATCTAATTATGATGACTTAGCTAGGGATATAGGGTTTATGAAGGTGAATTAAGTGTAAACTATAAACAAAAATAAAATAAAAATGCCAACATATTTATAATAGTCTTAAGAAAACATATTGTTCTCATATGTCACTTGTTAGATGTCACCTTACAGACTTTGCTTGATTTTTTCAATACGACTAGAGATGACAGCCACCCTAGTTTGAAACCTTTCATTTTAATTATCAATTTAATTATATATCCTGTTGGCGTAGTATAAATCACACAGTGGACATGCAATGACATGGAACCTCCATGTCATATTTCAATTTATTTGATCTTTAACAAAGCTACATTCCTCCATGCAAAGTTGCCTTGAAAAGACTCCTGATCATTTTTGTACACACTGGTGGAAAAACATGATATCATTCCACTATTAGACGACTAGAAGAATAAATAAATCCTTGTTGGACTGTAAAATTTAAGACTTGTACTACTCACTGAAAACAATCTTCCATGGCCTCAGTGCTCAATGTTAATGATGATATTCCAATGAGAAAAGAGATTTCTTTTCTCCAAAAAAAACATGCCCATAAACAGGGTAGTTAACAATGATCTTCCAATGAGAAAAGACATTGTACTTTTCTAGCTTTCTAAGCATTTCCACCAAAATCTATAATGACATTATGTTAGATCTTCTTTCTCTTTATTTTTAGCCTATCTCTCCATTATAATTCTTCTTTTTAGCCATCAGTGCGCTTTTTATTGTTTTAGTTTTGTTTCCACTTCCTTTTGGATTTTATTCTATTTATTATTATTTAAATAGTGAAACCAATCCTAACCAATAGACCATATAATTGCTTTATTATTAGTTGTTACCCTAATCTTATTCGGCAAGATTTGAGAACCAATTTCTTTAAAGTCCCATAGAGAATATTTTTCCAAGTTTCTCATTTATGCCCTAGCTAACCATACCTACCCAACTCTGGAATTTATGATTTCTCACTTTCTCCCTGTCATGCCAATGAGACAGTAGCAATGCCAAGGGCCATTTTCAGTGAGGTTTTATGCAATTTCAGGTATGAAACAAATTATGCCCCAGCTGACCATACCTACCCAACTTTGAAATTTCTCATTTCTCACTTTCTCCCTATCATTCCAATGAGATAGAAATAGTGCCAAGGTCCCTTTTCAATGAGGGTTTGTGGAATTCTAGGTATGAAAGGAATGGATTAGAAAGTAAAGAAAAGAAAGAGAATCCAACAAGATTTTCACACAGAAAGAGAAGACAAGTAGTTGTTATGACTAAAAGAATTGTATATTTTATGGCATCATAATTGTTGGAGGAGGAGGCAGAATAATTAGCCTTCTTGTTTACACTTATCGTCACAATATCTATCTCCCCACAACAATAAATTTGATAATTGTTTGAGCTATAAAAGGTCCCAACAATCATATGTAGAATTCGACCACCATGCACCTGTTACTAGGTCTCTACTTGTATTACACATTGAACATAATTATTTTGATTCATCTCAATTGATGTTTTGGAGTTGTGGAATAGCTTATATGATAATTTAATTGTTAAGGTTGAGATAAATGGCTTCAGAGTAGGATAAAGAAAGAAAAAACTTGAAATTCAACCTTTTAACTCTTGTGCCCTTAACGCTCAAAATTGAACACAACCTACAAAGAGCCAGGATCGAGAGTTGATAATCAAATAGACACTCATGATTCAGTAAGTCTGACATACTTGATCATAACCAACCAAAACATCAAAGATTGAAGCCATGGTTGAAGAGTGAAACTTCAACCTGTCTGAGTCGATTGGCTAGAAGGAGAATCACTAGTACAAAATGGCTAATTAGTTACTAAAAAAACAACTAAAATTTGCATATAAATGACTATTTTATGGTTGGTGACCAATAGTAACTAATTTACAATATCTTATAATGCAACCAAATTTTAGTTATTTTTAGCTTAGTCATTAATTTCTTGTCTCAATTTTGTTGTCTAATAGTATATTTGGTCATTAATTTAGTCATTGATGTGGTCATTGATTTAGTCATTAATTTCCATAATTAATGACCAAATATACAACAAAGCATATTACTAAATGATCACCCAAGAAAACCAATTAATGACTAAAGAAATATGACCAAAATGTTGGTCATGTTATAAGATATTGTAAATTAGCTACTAAGTCATATATATGCAAATTTTAGTCATCGTTTAAAACCAATTAATGACCAAAGAAATATGACTAAAATTTGGTTGTATTATAAGATACTATAAATTAGCTACTAATAGTTCTATATATGCAAAATTCAATTGTCATTTGTAATAACAAATTTATCATTTGCATTAGTCATTTTTTTTTGTAGTTTCATATTCATTATATAAAGTGACTACTTTAGTAGCTTATATTCATTTCATTTACTTTCATTAACAATCGTTATAAGTGACTAATTTAGTCATATATTTATTTTATGTGTTTATCATTAATAAACATAGACTATTAATTTAATAGTTTTAGATTGATTTTATGTGTTCATTATTAATCAACATAAATTAATTAGTATGATTTTGCAACAAAATTTAAAGAAAAATGTCATACAATGTATATGTTCATCTCATATGAAAACGCAAAGTTACATATGTTAATTACAATACTATGTAATATCAAGTGCAACTATAAATAATTCAATCCACACATTATATTATATAAAATGTCAAGTATTACAATATGAGTTTCCAACTTAATATTGGTTGGAGTACAATTTACACATGAAATGTTGTTTCATCACTTCAAAGCATTATCATTGTGTTGTCAAGGCATTGTAGGTGAATTTGCCAACTCTAAAGACTTGACCATTAGTCTCTATGTGTGTGTCTTATGCGGGATATTGTCTTTACGAGTACCACTAGACCAATTCTCTTATCTATCTCTCTTTAATTTGTGTTTTGTCGCTTTAGTGTCATTGTTCTCCTCTTTCTTCAATCCCTGCTTCTTACCATCAATATTGAGTTCCTTTTTCTAAAAAAAAAAGAACACAATGCAGAGTATAACACATGAAAGTCGATGAACACTAGAATATAAACTAAATTAGACTATAAAGGATTTATATGATATATACCTCAACATCAGCAATATTGTTAATACCATTTTTCCCCATAAAAGCAAGAAACTTGAACAAGTTTTCTTTAGTTGGGAAATAATAGCTACTATATGGCCAGATGGCCTTTATAAACAAGGCAAATAAAATTTCACCATAGAATAAATTTTGTACCTACTGTGTTCTCAGTTTACAATATTTGTTGAAGAAATTTTATCTTCAACTAAAGTTATAAATGCAAATAGACACACACAATTCTATCCCAATATTTTGAATTCCCATGTTTATGGTACATTGCAATTTTGATTTTATCCAACATAATCAAACACAACAGAGCTAGCAATTTCTATTAAGAATTTCTCATGCTACACTTTTGTAGTTGTATCGTTTCCTCTAGTTATCTTTATGAAGTAGTGACACTTCAACAATAAAAATGGTCAGTAGAAATCTAATGGGTGGAGCAAAGTATTGTTGACACAAGATTACAACAAGAAACTAAAAAAGGATAAGACAAGACTTTGTAAATTGTGATACTAACCTAGAATGTATCTTCAATTGTTAGCATACTATTCCAGAGGAAAAGGAATCAAATTCCCAAAATCCAACAAATTATGTATGCCCTTTGTTTTCCCTGTAATTAATTGAGCAAGATTACCACATGCAATTTCCATTTAGAATCTCTGAAATGATTCTATAAATATTCAAAGCAAACTTAATGTTACTCATTCATTTTTATCTGATGCAGACAAAACTAAATATGTTAACCTGTTTTTGAGCTGGAGAGTTCTATAATTCATTGTGTCCAAAATCATTGCTTATTTTCATGACTGTATTTTTTTAATGATCATACAATAGGCCTATATTTGATCAGAAAACATATTTTTGAGAATATATTCCATTTTTCTAATTCAAATCTAAAATTTCTTCCATCTTATGATGTTCAAACAAACCATAATATTTTTCCTTTAACAAGTCATTGTTGTAATACACTACTAAATGGATAGCTATGCAATGAAGTTATTAGTGGTGGAATACTAATAAATCACAAATACAGGAAAGAAATAACACCACTATGTCCTGGGCATGTCAAGTCTTTATCCTCTTGGTTGGAAATATTACTTGGAAGTCTTTATCCAACAAAATTGACATTTCTATTGGCATGCCCTTAAAATGTGTGGATGTATCAAACAAATGTAGTGCACTTCCCTATACACACTCCTCTTTCTTCATGTATCTTCATAGGAAGCCCCCAAGTTCAATACTCTTGCAAGTATTGCTACAAAGTTCTAAAGGCACTCAGATTTCAAATAGATGAATGTATTGTATCTTGGTTCTAAATGATAGACACAGTGATGGAAGCATCAGTTAATCCTAAGCTCAATTATATGTCTCTATGAAATAACATTAAGAAAAATGTTTCTATAAAGCTTTAGGTCTAACTCAACATGGAAAAAGAAACAAGGTTTGACTTAAAATCAGGTAAGACTTAAGAGTTAATTCAGGAAATTTGGTCAAAATAAAATAACTTGGACAAAACTTTTATTTTTTAACTGTCAAGTTTTACCTGATTCTTACCCAAGCCCAAGTCAAATCCTGAGATAGTTATGTTCAAGTTTGAGTGAGACCTTGAATTGCGTCCAAATTAAGCTTCGACTCCATTTGATCTGCTCAGATTTAGATCATAGTTAAGTTAGACAAGCCAAGTTAACTCAACTGAGTCTAGTATCTATGGCTACAAGTATCTTTACTAGTTAAGGTAACAATGGCCCAAACATGATATGAAAATAAATACAACGTGATGAACCGCTTCTTATGATTTAGGATTGATACATTTTAGATGATGGAAATGTTATGTTATCATGTATGGATAGGGTTGACAAAGATATGGTGAAATGTTCAAAGGTTGTAGGTTGTCACAAATAACGGTGCTATAATTCAAGACCATAACATAACAATATCACAAGGAAATAAGAGCATAACTATATCAAAAGTAATTATCAACATCAGGAAATATTTCTACCTTTCCAATTTTCTAAGAGAAAGAACAAGTCTTTATATCAAGTTCCATAGAAGAAAGTAGGGAAGTCTTCTAGTTCAGAGGGAGCAACTGTAGTAGCAGAGAATGTGATAGTATTGGAGATAGATCCAAGTGGACGAGGTTCTTCAGAAGAACCTTCCACGCTAAGAGGGAGTGTTGAAAATAGTAGCGAGAAAAGTCCTTCCTTGACTTGTGCCTTAGTCAATGAGACCACAACCAATTTTTCATTAGCATGCACAATTTCTTAAAAGTTAGGACGAGTTCCTAAAAATCAAGCTGAGTTCATGGAGCATTTTTTAATCATGTGAATAGTTGGAGGCTCAGTTATTTGTCTCCTAGTGCGAGTTAGCTTTGGAAAAGCACAAGAGGCTAGTGTCAAAGATTATTTTTGGCTAGGACAAGTTGCATGAGTCAGTTAGACTCATTTAACTATTCAATCACATGTTAGAGTTCCCAAACTAAACTTCCCAATTTTAGATGGGTCAAAAAGCTTATAAGGACGACAAAGGCGCATAATTGATCATTGTTTTGTGAGCACGAGTTTGTGAGTCAAGGCAATAGAGAGCACGAGTTTGTGTGCAGAAGCTTGTGTGTGGGAAGGGCATACTAAGGAGGAACCTTTGTGCAGTTGATAGAGGGGAACTTCCTTGGGGTTTTCACAAGTAAATAGGCAAATAGGATCAGGGTTCTATAAACATGTTTCAACTTAGGATAAGCATGGAGAACATTATTATTCTTCTATTGAAACAAGTTTGTATTATAAGAGATCTATTGCTTAAAATTATATCAATAAAATTCTCAAGCAAGCAAAGGGTTTTCCCAAATGGGTTCCCTAGAAAATATTGTTTTTTTTATCATTGTGTGACTATTTATCTCTATTCCCATTCCACTGCAAACAAGTAGAGAAAATTTGTCTTAGTGAAAAGAAACTAGTTTTTAGATTATTCATTAGAGAAATTGCAGAATTTCATGGATTTTCTACACACAACTTAACTTTGCAACATTAATTTATTATAAAATAAAGTTCCTAATTTAAAACACCTAAGTTACAAAGTATGGCCATTTTTAACTATCCACATTATCACAAATGCCTCTACTTGGTCTTAGTCTCCAGATTAAAAGATTCCGGCATAATAGATGGCTATGTCTAACATGGGAAAAACAACATATTCAATTGTTTTTCAATGCTATCAACCATGTCGACTCTATAGTGTGAGCAATCTTGCAATCTTAATCTATATTTAATTGTTCACAATGCTAGGATTACAATTTTCTAGCCTTACAAAAGTTTCTCCTATCAGTGCAATGTACAAAATGATATAAAAAAACAGAATACTCTAGACTCATATACATACTAGATAAATTCATGTTAGCCTGTATAAAGGATTTTCTTCATTTCTTGCAACTTCACTCTTCTTTTAGCTATAATACAGAAAAATGATTGCCTTGTGAAATTAATCTCTTTCATTTCGGTCCATTATAATTTATAACTTGAAGCAAATTATAAAGAATGGCATTGAAAGGAATTATCATGTCATGCCCACTAGAATTGTCTTCGTAAAAAGATCATTATGGTTGTGGTGAACATCTGTTCTATGGATCCTAGAATTATTGGGCATGGGATGGATCGTAAACATCCCTTTCCCACCAATGGTATTTCTGGCCACAAGGCATAGTTAGCTATTTAGTGGAAGCCATTAGCTATTTGTAAAATATTGGGCCTGTAGAAAGTGCTTCATTTTCAAGTATCAGATTCATAGCAGATAGAAATATGATAATTCCACAAATAAAGGGTATTTAAACGGAGACACGTAGTATAAATTAAAAAAATTCCAAAATTATATTAATGTAGTTGTGCAATTTAATTGGTTTGGAGTCTAATAAAGTTATTTTCCTAAGTACAATCATAGTCGAGTGAACATATGCTAACTACCAAATCTTGAAGTAACTAAGAACATAGACACCCTTCACAAGCCCATGGTGTTTCACAAGAATGGAAAATGTAATATGCTAAAATATTTTTTGAAGGTGTGCCTTGTAATAGTAAGGTATTGAATGACATCAAACAAAATTCGTACTAAGGAGGAACCTATGTACTGTTGATAGAGGAGAACTTCCTTGGGGTTTGGGCAAGGAAATAGGGAAGCGAGATCAGGGTTCTTACAAGGTGTTTCAGCTTAGGACAAGCAGGGAGAACATGGTTGTTTTTCTATTGAAACAAGTTTGTATTGTATGAGATCTATTGCTCAAAATTCTATCAATAAAATTCTCAAGCACGTAGAGGGTTTTCCCAATTGGGTTCCCTAGAAAATATTTTGTTTTTGTCATTGTGCGACTGTTTATTTCTATTCCTGTTTCACCACAAAGAAGTAGAGAAATTCTTTGTCTTAATGAAAAGAAACTAGTTTTCAGATTGTTCATTAGAGCAATTGCATAATTTCATGGTTTGTCTACATACAACTTAACTTTATAGCATGAATTTATTATAAAATGAAGTTCCTAATTTAAAACACCTAAGTTACAAAGTATGGCCATTTTTAACTATCCACGTTATCACAAATGTCTCTACTTGGTCTCAGTATTCAGATTAAAATATTGTGGCATAATAGCTGGCTAAGTTTGACATGGGAAAAACAAAATATTTAGTTGTTTTTCAATGCTATCAACCATGTCGACTCTGTAGTTTGAGAAATCTTGAGATCTTAATTTATATTTAACTCTTCACAATGCTAGGATTTAATTATCCATCCTTACTAAAGTTGCCCCTATTAGTGTAATGTACAAAATGATATAAAAAAATAGAATACTGTAGACTCATATCCATACTAGAGAAATTCATCTTAGCCTGTATAAAGGATTTTCTTTATTTCTTGCAAATTCAGTCTTCTTTTAGCTATAATACAGAAAAATGAATGCCTTGTGAAATTCATCTCTTTCATTTCAGTCTATTAGAGCTTACAACTTGAAGTAGATTATAAAGGATGGCATTGAAAGGCATTATCATGTTAAGCCCACTGGAATTGTCCTCATAAAAAGATCATTATGGTTGTGGTGAACATTTTTTCTATGGATCCCAGAATGATTGGGCACAATATGGATCATAAATCCCTTCCTACCAATGGTATTGCCAGCCACAAGGCACTGTTAGTTGTTTGGTGGCAGCCATTAGCTATTTGAAAAATATTGGGCCTATGCAAAGAGCTCCATTATCAAGTATTAGATTCATACCAGACAAAAAAATGAGAATTCCACCAATAAAGGGTATTTAAACAGAGACACATAGTAGAAATTAAAAAACTTTCAAAATTATATTAACGTAGTTGTGCAATTTAATTGTTTGGAGTCTAATAAAGTTATTTTCTCAGGGACAATCGTAATTGAGTGAACATATGCTGACTAGCAAACCATGAAGTAACTAAGAATAGAGACACCCTTCATAAGCCCATCGTGTTTCACAAGAATGGCAAATGCAATTTGCTAAGATATTTTCTAAAGGTGTTCCTTGTAATAGTAAGATATTGAATGACATAAAATAAGATTTGTACTAAAGAGGAACCTATGCACAGTTTATAGAGGAGAACTTCCTTGGGGTTTTTACAAGGAAATAGGGAAGCAAGATCAGGGTTCTGGCAAGGTGTTTCAACTTAGAACAAGTAGGGAGAATAATATTGTTTTCCTATTAAAACAAGTTTGTATTGTAAGAGCTCTATTGCTCAAAATTCTGTCAATAAAATTCTTAAGCGAGCAAAGGTTTTTCCCAATTGGGTTCCCTAGAAACTATTGTGTTTTTGTCATTGTGTGAATGTTTATTTCTATTCCTGTTTTGCTGCAAACGAGCAGAGAAATTCTATGTCCAAATGAAAAGAAACTAGTTTTTAGATTGTTCATTAGAGAAATTGCATAATTTCATGGATTCTATACACACTACTTAGCTTTATATCATGAATTTATATAAAATAAAGTTCTTAACTTAAAATACTTAAGTTACAATGTATGACCATTTTTAATTATCCCCATTATCACAAATGCCTCTACTTGGCCTGTCTTCAGATTAAAAGATTGTGGCATAATAACTGGCTAAGTCTTATATGGGAAAAACAATATATTCAGTTGTTTTCAACGCTATCAACCATGTCAACTCTGTAGTGTGAGAAATATTGAAATCTTAATCTATATTTAACTCTTCACAATGTTAGGATTTTAATTTTCTAGCCTTACAAAAGTTTCTCCTATCAGTGCAATGTACAAAACGATATAAAAAAATAGAATACTCTAGACTCGTATCCATACTGGAGAAATTCATGTTAGCATGTATAAAGGATTTTCTCCATTTCTTGCAACTTCACTCTTATTTTAGCTATAATACAGAAAAATGACTGCCTTTTGAAATTAATCTCTTCCATTCCAGTCTATCACAACTTACAACTTGAAGTAGATTATAAAGAATTGCATTGAAAGGAATTATCCTGTCAAGCCCACTGGAATTGTCTTCGTAAAAAGATCATTATGGTTGTGGTGAGCATTTGTTCTATGGATATGTTGACGGTGCTGGACCACCCAATATTTAGGGGATCACCCCAATATGAAGTCCCAAGTATACCTCACACCGTTTGGTGTGGGAGTCCCATCCGGTATGATGGCCTAATTTCCATTGCCTTGAGGATTCACCTCAACTCTTTCTTTTCAGCACATGAGAGTGGTTCGCTTTGTGTTTGAGAAGTGAGGTTCACGTGCTGGGTGAGTGTAAGTGTACTTGTGTCAATGGTTCTTTCATTGTGAGTGGAACAAGGTGAAGTTGAGTTCCAAGTTGAAAGGGACCAGTCCCAACTCAGCTAGGAACACACAACACAAAAGGAAATACACAACTTTTGGCGGAGGAATCCACTCAGATGCGGCAGTCACAACATACAAGGTAAGATAACATGTACAATACTAATGGAATAGTCGAAACGAGCGTAATGGTTGTTACAACAAGGTTCAGGTGAAAGGTCTGTCTGGTGTCTGACAGAGCAGTCGACACATACGGGACAACATTAATAGCGTATACAACACATTTCCATTAATAGATTATGTATTAAAACAAATGAAGAAATCTATATGCAGAACATAGGTTAAAGAAACATGCATTACAAGTGTTAAAGAGAAGTCTTACAACAAATACAATACATGTGTGAAAATGTGCTGACCTATTAACACACTTCTGAATTAAGCGAAAGTTCCAAGACACATCGTTACACCATACATCACTAACCCTGTTAGCAAGGCATTGGAGCCACTACTTACTCCTCAAAGAAACGATTACAGACTCTCTTGGCTATGTGGGAGGAGCTGAGGTGAAAAGTCCTTTCATGTACAAATGAGGAGGTATTTATAGCCATGGGTGAAATTGACCCTTGTGGCTGTTCAACTACCCTCATGATCATTCGACTCCCATGACTTTCTAACTTACATGACTCTATGTTAAACAAGTGTGTCTCTTGGAATTCCATGTTACATTACATTGATTAACAACAAGCCCATAGTGGAGATGTGGGCGACATGACTCATGACTTGACTCGACATGACTTGACATGAAAATGCTAGCACATGCTGCTGCTGGAGTGCATGTCTAGCTATAGTGTTGTTTGGTGATGGATGTCTTCATGGTGTATCATAGATTCACCTCTGCATGGTGAAGTGCACAGAGCCTTCGATGGTTCTTGGTTCACATGATGAAGCTTCAACATGTCGTTCCTTGCTTGCATGCTGGAAGGCTTGACAGGTTCATCTGTTCGCGAAGGTGCACGTTCGTCACGTTCGTTTGCTTCGCATGCTTTTTTCATTCGTTTGTTAGTGAACCTATCCTTCTACATGTGCTCCCTTCATTCATCCCATTCGTTGTCTTTCCATGTTTGTTGGTGTACCTGTATCTGCAGTCACTCATGATGACACGACATCATATCCAAAACCTCCTAGTC
This sequence comes from Pinus taeda, assembly GCA_000404065.3. Lineage (NCBI taxonomy): Eukaryota > Viridiplantae > Streptophyta > Pinopsida > Pinales > Pinaceae > Pinus > Pinus taeda. The sequence continues at coordinate 347,705 of APFE030795129.1, forward strand.
TACCATGCAACATGATCATTCGGATGCAGGTGACCAAGAGAGGTAGCAAGACTGTGATGTGGGATGATGGCTCCAGGTAGCTGCTAATAAAAACTACACAAGAGTCACTGAGAGATGGAGATAGACAATCTAAGTCAAAAATGACTGCTTGCAAGGTCTAGCTCGGCTGAGAGGAAATATTGCACAAATTTTGGGAGGGATAGTCCGAGCTGTAGGAGGGCAAGGTAGGCATGCTCGGCATTTTTCCAGAATGAATAGTCAGCAGGGAATGGATAGCCAGATTTACACAATTTTCCAGAGGAGCAAGCCGGGCTGCATGATGGGTCAGAAGGGAGGGATTGCATAGTTTTCTGGTGGAGCTTCCCAAGAGACTGTGAACCAGAACTGCACAATTCCCAGAGGGAACTTCTAGTTGGTTTCTAGGGTTACTGGCATACAAAAATGCATAATTCCCATAGGGAACTGGCAGTTGGCTGCTCAGTCATTGGAAGCATAAACTATGCAATTCCTGGAGAGAACTTCCAGTTGGCTGCTGGGGTCAAGGGCAACCAAAACTTCACAATTCCCAGAGGGAACTGGAAGTTGGTTGCTTATTCACTGGAAGCAGAAACTACGCAATTCCTAGAGGGAATTGGTAGTCTCTTGCTAGGAGCTGCTGGCGGGGAAATTGCATTGAATCTAGGAAGCTGGCCTACTGATCATCATTATGCAATTTCTGAGCTAAGCTGACTGCTAGACAATAGAAGGACTGCTCATGAAACTTGCACAATTTCTTAGATGAGCAGTCGGTCGACCGTTCGAACGACTAATTGGGAAAACTGCACAATATTCTGAAGGAGACAAGGATGAGCAATTGGTGTCTATCTGGCCTATCTGCACAATATCCTCAGTTAATTGAGTGGGGAGGGTCAATGGCCTCTGTGCAAGTTTTGAGGGTAGTCAGTCCCAGGGTGGTTGTTGGGTCCGACTGTCCAAGTGGCCAGTATGAGTGTTGATTGAGTTGCTTGCAGGAAGTGTGGCTTGGAAGGAACAACTTGGTGCATCTGTGATGTTCTGGTTGACAGTCGATCGATTCGAAAGCAAGGTGATGGTTTGACTTTTAATGAGGAGTTTAATTGTCAGAACTTCAGCAAAAATTACTGAGTGTGTGAACAATTGAAAGGTGCATAGGTGATCATACAAACACACACTCACATGACTTGATGACGAAAATACCAAACTATCCGGACACACATGTTCAACATGATTGACCAACAGTGCAAGAGACAAGCACGACACTTGTGATTGATCGAGACGATGCTTACATGATGATGAATATGACTCTGTGTGTGAGTGCGACAGATGCTTTCATGGTGAACAAAACAAACACATAAGAAGTGAAGACTTTGAGCATAACTAGAACATGGTCGCAAGCACGACTTGGACATCAACATGCAGAGACTTGAATGCAATGAACGAGCAAGACGGATGTAAAGACTTACATGAACTCACAGAGTTAACCCGAGTGTGTGTAGTCATTAAGTGAAACTCTTCAAGGGAGGCTCTGAAATTGGTGCAGGCTAAAATTTTGGAGGGTGGTTGTAGCCGCTACAACACTTGGTGACACATTAGTAGAACTCTAGCTTCTCTGTTTTTGTTCATTGCTAACACAGGGCCTTGGTCTTTTGGGGATTACTGAATCACTATTTAGGTTACTTCAGTTTCCCCACTTTCCCCATGGACATACATGGTTCACCTTTTTCCAGCTCAGTCGAACACAATCAAAAGTTCAACTTAGATCTCAGTGTTTCAAATCCAGGAATGGTAGTTTAGCTCGCGAGTTGAAGAATTTCATAGTATAAGTTTTCATCTCTAGTGTTTCTCTGCTACCAGTAGGCCTGGACAGTACCCCAACAAAGTCACACAAGAACACACACATTGCTCCATTGCCAGCGAGCCTGGTCAGTACCCCGATGGAGTTGCATGCTTCACCTCTCTACACAGGAATCCTTTTTCTTCTTTTGTCTTTGTAATTTTCAAGGGGACTATGCATAGGCACTAATTTATTTTTGGGGTGGAAGATGGATCCCGACTTATTGAGAATAGAAGAGGTTGTTCCTTTAGAGAAACATGTAAGACCTCTGATATAGGTTTGCTCGTTTAGATTTTTCCCTACTCTATTTCTACTAGTTGGATTAGCTTAAACACATAGAGAAAAAGGTTGAGTACAGGCATGAGGTTTCCTAGTGTGGACATAGGTTCATAGTTGGACCAAGGCTTCCCTTACAGATGATTCATATTTTCCATTAGGACTTCATCGGCTACAAGTTGTAACCAAGCATAGATAAAATAGATACAAGACTAGCTAAGTGCTGCAGCGTCACAAGTCTCCTCAAATTTCAGTCACATACTCTATTCAAAATCTATAATGTAGTAGTTGGAAACACTTATTTCCGGAAACAAAAATAATAATATATCAAACAAACAAAATGAACGTGAACAAAAATAGTAAGTAGAATCAAAGAAAGTGAAAGCAAAGATAATAAGCAAAACAAACCAAATGAAACAACAAGTAGCAAGCAGACTATGTACATGGCATGGGCACGACCTGACCTCTCGGTGATTGAGAGGAAGGTTTCCAATCCTCTCGTCGAGTGATCGCAAATGATATGTGTATGGGCCAACCTTCTCATGAACTATGTATAGGCCAATCCAGAGGGATTAGAACTTCATATGTTTTCCTTTGTCTTCATGAGGCTTATCCCATTATAGAACTAAGTCATCCACATCGAAGCTATCTTTCCCTACATAATTCTTATCAAACCACCTCTTGATATGGTTCTGGTGGAGTGTAAATTTTTCTTTTTCTTTCATCCTTTCTTCCTAGAGCTTATGGATAACATCCATCCTATGTCGAACTAGCTAGCAAGGCTCCCCTTGGGATTATTGGCAAAGCTGAAGAGCGGGCAAGTAGATATTTGGTGGGAGGATAGCTTATTTACCATAAACCAGGAAGTGTAGTGAGGTATTCAGAGAGGGCTTAGGTGTTATACGGTCAGCCCATAGTGCATTCGTTAGGGAGATATGCTAGTTATGCTGCTTAGAGAAAATAGTCTTCTTGATTATACAGATGAGGTTTTCATTTGTAGACTCTGCTAGACTGTTTTCGGTGATGTTTTAGCACAATATCATTCTGTAATGCAAAGTCATAGAGTTTCAAAGACAAAAAATAAGTTGCATTATCAAAATAGGTGATACTGGAGTGATGAAGCATCAGATGATATTCTTCACGAGGAAGTTGATGACCTCTTTCTCATTCACTTGTTTGAGTGGAACTGCCTCTGTCCACCGTGTAAAGTAGTCATTTGGTGTTAGGATATAGCATTGTTGTTTTGACGAATGAGGGAAAATTTCCCCAACGATGTCCAGGCCCCACTATTGGAATGGTCTAGTTACTGCAACAAGGTGTAGTGGGGCTGCTGATCTTCGTGTTCTCCCAACGCATCTCTAACAGACCGAGCATTGGCGGGCATAGGCATGCGCATCCTTGAATAATGTGTGCCAGTAAAAACTAACTCGCGTAACCTTGTGTGCTGTGGTATTTCCCGTAAAATAACCTCCGGTAGGTCCGTCATGCAGATCTTGAAGTACCTTCTCTTATTCATGTGCCTCCAGGCACCTGAGAATAACTCCATTACTGTGCTTTCTATAAAGCACTCCATGCACTGATTGATATGTTAAGGTTTTCAGGCACAATGCCCTCTTCTGTTTGATCGAAAAGTGAGAGGGTATGGTGCCATGATCAAGGTATTGGCATACATCTGCATACCAAGAGGTTCCATTTTCCATGGGGGTTGCTCACCTTATTTCGTACATTTCAATTTCCTACTCCTAACTAGCAAGCTATTCTTCATTCTTCGGAGTCTGTACTACTTCAGTTGCATGTCTGCAGAGCCCATGTCCTTTGATCGTGTATACCGGCTTGATTTCAAGATCATATTCTTGCAAACTTGTCATCCAATTCTCACGTCGTTCTCTCAGCTCTTGTTGTACTAGCAATGTACAAACTACTTGGTGGGGGACGAAGACTATGCAGTGGTTCTTTAGCAAGTAGGGCCTGAAGTGTTTCACTACCTTGTAAACTACATAAGCTTGTTTTTCAATGGAGGGGTAGTTAATCTCCAGTCACTACATGATTTCACTCATGAAAGAGATGGGACATTTATCATTAGCTTCGTCTTTCTAAGTGAGTACTGCAGCTAGTGAGTTATCGGAAGTGAATGCATATAGCAAGAAATATTTTTTGAAATCTAGGCTGTAAAGTGCGGGTGCTTTAGCAATGGCTTGCTTAATCTAGGTGAATGAATTCTTTTCTTTGTTGCCCCAGGTGTACACTACATCTTTCTTAATCATGTCTTGCATGGGCTTGACTGTTTGTGCATAATCCGAGATGAATTTATGGAGGAAGTTTATCTTGCCCAAGAAGGACTACATGGCTTTCTTGTTGGCAGGGTGAGGAATCTGTGTGACAGCTTGGACCTGGTCTGGATCCACCTTCATCCCGCTCTTGGTAACAATGTGTCTGAGGAGGTTCCCCTCTGACATGGTTAATATGCTCTTCTTGGAATTCAAGGAAATCCCGTATCTTGCGCATCGCTTGAAAATTTTCTTAAGATGTCATATGTGGTCTTCTTGTCTTATTTAGAACATAGTCACATCATCAAGGTATACCACCACGCTTTACCCAATGAGTCTGCGAAATATGATGTCCATAATGCGCTGAAATGTTGCACCTACGTTTACAAGCCCAAATGGCATTCGTCTATACGCGAACATACCTTACTTAGTATAGAAAGTAGTTTTGAGTCTGTCTAGTTCTACTACCAAAACATGATTGTATCCTAAAAGACCATTGAGAGAGAAAATCTATGCCCCAGATACTGTTTGCAAAATATGGTCCATAGATGACATGGGGTAGTTGTCTTTGTCCAAGGCGCGGTTAAGGTTTCGAAAATCGACACACAAGTGGATTTCCCCGGACATGTTTCGTACAAGAACAAGGTTGGAGACCCAAGTGGAATGGAGAACCTTATATATGATTCATGCATCCAACAATTTAGTAAGCTCTTTCTCTATTAGGGGTTCATGCGAAGGATGTATTTTTCTCAACTTTTGTTGATATGGCTTGACCCCTTCCTTGATTGGGATGATATGTTGGATGATCTGCATGTCATAAGTTTTCAAGTCATCATATGTCCACGTGAACACATCTCGGTACTTTTTGAACAAGTGGATGAAGGCTTGCCATTCTTGTTGTGTGTACAACATGTACCAAGTATGACAAACTTCAGATCCTTTTCAGTTCCCAGGTTTGTGCCTCATGGTGGAACTATGGGTCTTGCTATTCCTTGGCCCTTGGAATCACTCTTGCAAGTCATATAGCTTTTCCAGTGATACCACACCTTTTGTGATATTTTTGCCTTTCATGTCATCATCTCCTGCTTATAGAGAGCGCTTGTGCTCATCGTCGTCTATTGTTGTATCTTTGAAAACGTCAGCGTTGGCCATAAAATGTAGTATCTGTTGATCATCATTAAATGCGTGTAAGTTAGTTATGTTGTTTGAGATAAATGGTTTGTACAAAATTTCAATAGTAAATCTATCCCTAATCGGTGACATTCTTGAGGCTACATTTGCTAGTGCATTGGCAACTGCATTACGTGTACGTGGAACAACAATGATATTAAATGTTTGGAAGTTTGAGATTAGTCACCATACCTCTTCCTAGTAGCTTTTTAGATGTGGTGATAAATAGTGAATGGTGTCACGTACCTTCTGTACCACTATCTCTGAATCACCTACCACTTTAAGCATGGCCACATTAAGGCTAATGGATTTTTCCAAGCCCAATACAAGTGCTTCATATTCTGCTACATTTGTTCATGCACTCAAACTCCAAACAACTTGACACCAGATGCTTCCTGTTGTAAGGGTCAATCAGAACACACCTTTTCCTGAGTCATCCCATGTCTTTGATCCGTTGAAGTACAAAGTCCAAAACTCATGTATACACAGACTGCTTGATGTGCTAGTACTGTTGTTACTACTGTCGCTGCTACGACTACTACTATTGGTATAATGTGTTGTACAAGTTTCATTATGATCAGTTGGGCAAGGAAGGAGTCCTAACTGTGTGCCTGGTGGGGTTCGATCTGGCTATGCAGGATAAGACCCCAACGTTGTCTCAAGGAGGCAGTTGCCGAACATGAGTTCTACGAGAGCCAATGGTTCATTCTCACCATTGATGGGAGTGACATTATGATTCATGTGCCTCTTAGATTCTACCCGAATTTGGTTGCACTTGCCCTTGTGTGGAAGCTGGATGTGAGACCAATCTGTAGCAAAATATCCATCCAACTTACTGGACCAGTTCCTACTGAGTAATAGACCATATGCTTCTAGGATGTCCAAAACCATTATGTTGATGCATTGGTGGACTCGACTATCATGGGATAGTCGAATGATCACATCCCCTAATTCACCAACGCCTAGTACCGATGTTCAATCAAGTTGGATGATTCACATTGATGTCTCACTCCAAAGTGCATTGGTCCTTTTAGCGATGGAGAGTGGCATGACGTTGGCTGCCGCACCAGAATCAACCAAATAGTTATGAACATTGTAGCTGAAGATTTCAGAAGATAGCAGGAATGGAGGGCAACTTGAGTTTTCTTCTTCCATCTAGAGTATATTGAGCATAGTTGAAAGTGCTCCAGGAGGTGTGCTTTCTCCCTTACTAGTAGATGCTGCGTTGTTCGTCATCGTTTGTCCCAATGCGTGCAACAGGATAGCTCACTGACTCTGGATCTTAGCCAACTCAAACAAACTGATTTTTGCTCGGGTTTTCTTCATGTCATTAACAATGTTGTAATCCAAAAGTGGTAGACTCACCGAGGTGTTCGAGGTTAGACGAGTGTTTGTGTTATCTGGCGGAGTGTTGTGCAAGTTGTTGCTCATGGATGCACTTTTGTCTACCGCTGTCCTCCCAGACTTGCTTCGTGTTTTCTGCTTTGGGCCACCTAGCGGATCGATCTTCCTTATCAGCAGTCTAATCCTTTCTTGCATATACCCAAGTATGGGGGGAGCCCCTTTACTTCTAATATTGTAATGGTTAGTTTGCTTCCGGGGATGTTTCTTGGTGTTTGTCTTTGCCATTGCTTGTGAGCACTGATACGTGTTCACCACATGCTTAGAACTTGATGGCTCATTAGCTGCAACATCTTCATAATTGTACGTGTCTTCTGGTTGCTCTTGCATATTGTTTCCCACCTTGAGTGTACGACTGTAAAAGATATTTGTGACTCACTTCCAGCCCGAACAAGAATTCTCAGGATGATGTTGTTTGTGGAAAGAACAAAATTTTGGATCTGCACACTATTCGAGTTGCAACATAGGCTTCCGCACAGTTTTTAGAATGAACTAGCTTCTTCTTGATGTGGTGCTTGCCTGTCTTTGCCTAGGCGTGTGACTGCTTGCAAATGCGTCTGATCTACGTTGTTTGAGTTCAAACATTTCAATGGACAATATCTTGACAAGATGAGTGAGGGTCTCAATGTCGGTTGCTTCCTTGTCTCTACCCTTGCTCGCCATTGCTTGGGACTTCCTCCTCGCATCCTTGGAGTCCTTCATCGATTCATCCTCCTTGATGACTCCAGCTACATACAGATCTTTCTCAACAATGAGAGCCTCTTCATAGTTTTCCAATAGTGTTGGTCTTGTAGCTTGCTTGACGAACTGAGCAATGCTGGTTGGCAGTGCAGACATGTACTAATCAGTGGTGATGGAGTCATGAGGCTTAGTGTCTGCAGGGAACTTGTTAAATATACATGTAAACCTTTGATTCAAATCTTTCACTTTCTCTTTTCCCTCCATCTTGAGGCTTCCCAACTCTTTGAGGAGCATGGCTGGGGCCTTGTCATCAATGAAATTCTCAAGGAACATGCGTTTGAATGCTACCTAATTGTGTATAGAGTTCGGTGGAAGGCTGTGATACAAAATAGTTACGTGACCAACCAAGGTACATGGGAACAATCTACATGTGACATCATCATAGTGTACCTCGAGGGTCTGCAGCTATTGGTAGAAGTTGTCTAAGTGGTCTCCCAACTTTACCATGTTGTCAGGGTTGAACGTGATGTTCATTCTCTCTGCTCACCTCGGCATCTTATGCAAGACAACCAGGAGAGCCAACGGCCCCTGAGTCATCCATTCAAGATTTGGGTGAGCCATCTATTTGTGTTCTTCGTACTCTTCCTCTCCTTCGGAGTTTGATGTTTTTGACTCTCAGTTTGTTGGTTCATCTCCACCTCCACCTCCTCCGCTTCCTTCCCCTCTACCTCCTACACCAAATTCTAATCTTGAGATCAGAAGAGTGCCTTGTTCACCTTGCCAGAGGATTAGAGGTTTCTTTTCATCTTCGATAGCTTCTCCTAGACCTTCGAGTGTGGAAAGGATTGCTTTTTCCATTGATGATACAACACAATCATGGGAGTGGCCTTTGGCTTCCTCACTACGCGTGGAAGATGATGTTTGTCTAGGATTAGTCCAACTACTTACGTAAGATGGTGAGTGATGGGACGAATGGAGCGAAGGTGTTGATCTGAAGTCTTGTGCTCAACACTAGGAGGTGAGTAGTAACCAATTGTTGAGTCGCGTGTAGGTTAGAGAGAGTGTGAGTTACTGCCTTGACTAGATGTTTGTTGAATGAGTGTGAGGGGAATTTCAGCCATGTACAACTGGCTGTCCTCCTTCTAGCACCAGAAATGTTGATGGTGCTGGACCCGCCAACATTCAAGGGATCACCCCAGTATGAAGTCCCAACTAGACCTCACACCATTTGGTGTGGGAGTCCCATCCGATATGATGGCTCGGTTGCCATTGTGTTAAGGATTTTCCTTAACTCTTGCTTGTCAACACAGGAGAGTGGTTCTCTTTATCTTCGAGAAGTGAGGTTCGAGTGCCTGGTGAGTGTAAGTGTACTTGTGTCAATGTTTCTTTCACTATGAGGGGAAGAAGGTGAAGTTGATTTCCAGGTTGAAAGGGATCAGTCCCAACTCGGCTATAAACACACAACACAAAAGGACATATATAGCTTTTGACAGAGCATTCCACTCAAATGCGCCAATCACAACATACAAGGTAATATAACACATACAACACTCATGGAACAGTCTGAACGAGTGCAATGGTTGTTATAGCAAGGTTCAGGTGAAAGGTCCGTCTGATGTCTGGTAGAGCAGTCGACACAGACAGGACAACATTAATAGTATATACAACACATTTCCATTAATATATTATGTATTACAACAAATGAAGTAGTTCATATGTAGAATATAGGTTAAAGAAACATGCATTACAAGTGTTAAAGATAAGTCTTACAACAAATACAATACATGTGTGAAAACGTGCTAGCCTATTAACATGCTTCTAGATTAAGCGAAATTTCCAAGACACATCATTACACCATACATCACTAACCCCGTCAATGGGGCGTTGGAGCCACTACTTACTCCTCAAAGAAAATATTACAGACTCTCTTGGCTATGTGGGAAGAGTTGAGGTGAAAAGTCCTTTCATGTACAAATGAGGGGGTATTTATAGCCAAGGGTGAAACTGACCCTTGTGGCTATTCGACTACCCTCATGATTGTTCGACTTCCATGAATTTCTGAATTACATGACTCTATGTTCAACAAGTAGGTCTCTTCGACTTCCACATTACATCACATTGATTGACAACAAGCCCATAGTGGATATGTGGGCAACATGACTTGACATGACAATGCTGGCACATTCGTGCTGCTGCTAGAGTGCAAGTCGAGCTACAGTGCTACTGGGTAATGGATGTCTTCATGGTGTGTCATAGCTTCACTTCTGCATGGTGAAGTGCATGGAATCTTCGATGGTGCTTGGTTCACTTGATGAATCTTTAGCATGTTGTTCCTTGCTTGCATGTTGGAAGGCTTGACAGGTTCACCTGTTCGTGAAGGTGCATGTTTGTCATGTTTGTTCACTTTGCATGCTTTGTTTATTCATCCATTAGTGAACCTATCCTTATACATCTGCTCCCTTCATTCATCCCATTCATCCTCTTTCCATGTTGGTTGGTGTACCTGTATCTGCAATCGCTCATGACGAGACAATATAAAATCAAAAACCTCCTAGTATACCATGGCACATGATCATTCGAATGTAGGTGACTAGAAGAGGCAACAAGGTTTTGATCTGAGATGATGGCTCCGAGAAGTTGCTGATGAAAACTGCATGAGTCACTAAGAGATGGAGACAGACAATCTGAGTCGACAGTGACTGCCTGCAAGGTCTGGCTTGGCTAAGAGGAAAAAATTTCACAAATTTTGGGAGGGATAGTATAGGCTAAAGGACTACAAGGAAGGCATGCTCTGTGCATTTTCTAGAATGAATAGTTAGTGGGCGCTGGAAAACCAAATTTGCACAATTTTCCATTGGAAAAAGTCGGGCTACATGATGGGTCAGCAGGCAGGGATTGTGCAGTTTTCATCAGGGGACTACCAGTTGGCTGCTGGGCTCACTAGAAGCCAAAACTACGCAATTCTCAGAGGGAACTGGCAGTTGGCTGCTCAGTCACTGATAGCAGAAACTGCACAATTCCTGGAGGGAATTGATAGTCTGTTGCTAGGAGCTGCTGGTGGGGAAACTGCACTAAAGCTAGGAAGTTGGTCTGCTGATCATCTCTATGCAATTTCTGATCTGAGTGAACTTCTAGACAACAGAAGGCCTGCTCATGAAACTTGCGCAATTTCTTGGATGAGTAGTCAGTTTACCGTCTGGATGACTGACTGAGAAACCTGCACAATTTTTTGAAGCAGGCAGGGATGGGCACTTGGTGTTTGTCTGGCCTGTCTATGCAATATCATCAGTTAGTTGAGTAGGTAAGGTCAATGGCCTCTAGGAAATTTTTCAGGGGAGTCAGTCCCGGGGTGACTGTTAGGTCCGACTGTCCGATTGGCCAACATGAGTGTTGATTGAGTTTCTTGTAGGCAATGCATCTTGGAAGGACTAGCTTGGTGCATCTGTGCTGTTTTGGTTGATAATTGATCGAGTCAAAAGTAGGGTGATGGTATAGCTGTCAGTGAGGAGTCTGGTCGTCAAAACTTCAACAAAAACGACTAAGTGTGTGAACAATTAAAAGGTTCATAGGTGATCATACAAATTCACACTTGCATGACTTAATGACGAAATAACTAAACCATTCAGGCACACATGTTCAACATGACTGACCAATGGTGCAAGCAACAATCACGACACTCGTGATTGATTGTTCATTGATTGAGATGACGCTTGTGCGACAACGAATGTGACTGCATGTGTGAGTGAAACATATTCTTTCATGGAGAACACAACAAACACATACGAAGTGAAGACTTTGAGCATAGCCAGAACATGGGCACAACCATGACTTGGACATCAGTGTGCAGAGACTTGAATGCAATGAACAAGCAAGGTGGATGTAAAGACTCACATGAGATCACAAAGTGAATCTGAGTGTGTGCAATCATCAAGTGAAACTCTTCAAGGGAGGCTCTGAAATTAGGGAAGGCCAAAATTTTGGAGGGTGGTTGTATCTGTTACAATTGGATACCAGAATGATTGGGCACAAGATGGATCATAAACATCCCTTTCAAGCAATGGTATTTCTAGCCACAAGGCATTGTTAGTTGTTTGGTGGTAACCATTAGCTATTTGAAAAATATTGGGCCTGTGCAAAGAGATTCATTATCAAGTATCAGATTCGTACCTAACAACAAAATGAGAATTCCACCAATAAAGGGTATTTAAACAGAAACACGTAGTAGAAATTAAAAAAATTCCAAAATTATATCAAGGTAGTTATGCTATTTAATTGGTTTGGAGTCTATTAAAGTTATTTTACCAAGAACAATCGTAGTCAAGTGAACATATGGTAACTAGAAAACCTTGCAGTAACTAAGAACAGAGACACCCTTCAGAAGCCCATGGTGTTTCACAAGAATGGAAAATTCCATATGCTAAAATATTTTTTGAAGCTATGCCTTGTAAGAGTAAGTTATTGAAAGACATCGAATAAGATTCTATGTGCCCTATAATAGTAATATGTTGAATGAAATCCAATAATATTCTACGGTGTTATTGCTGATATTATTTATCTACAAAAGTTATCCATGTAGTCATAATGTATTTATCAAGCATTTGGCTAGTATGGAGGGCATAAATACTTATGTTTAAGTAGACAAATTCAGCGTTCATTTGTAATTTCATGCTTATCAGGCACCCACATTCTCACCATGGATTTGGAGATATGCCCATAAATATATCCTAATGGTAGTTAAAACTCAATCAAAAGTAACTGTAGCAGTCAACAGGGTCTTGGTATGATGATAAAGAGGGTTTGTTTCATACCCTAACTGAGGTACAAAAATTTAGATCCCTTTGCCTCCCATGGGCTATATCGCCCATCCAAGAAACTCATCACGCCTGTGTATGCAAGTCTTGTTGGATATGGTACTAGGTGCAAGCCCTTGGCATATTTGGCAGAGTAAACTCGCCATCTTGTAATATTCCCATACTGGAAAAGGACATGCTTGCAACAAAGTTGAATTACTGAAATAAATATAAAGAATTTAGTGTCTATAGTTGTAGAAAAATATCCCAACTAGCCGGATAAATCCAGATAAATGCCATTTGTGCTGTGATACAAAATCAACCAACTATCTAAACCCCATGCAGTCTTGATCCATGAAGATTTTCCCCGTTTAAAACAAAAAGTAAGAAGGAAACACTAAATCGCACCGTGTTGCTGCTTGCATTCAAGTGCAAGTATTCAGCAACAAGTTCCAAAGCCCGAGGACTCCACTCATCCACATCAAAAACAACCCTGAAATAGTCCATGATTTCTTTGAATTCATCGATGTAAGCAATTGAAACAACTGGATTGGGACCATCACCTTGAGGGACTGGCTCAACATCACTCTGTTTCGGCCTCTGGCTGAGAGGAACCCTCACTTCTTCCTCCTCATCATTTGACGATGCCATTTTATGTGTCAAACACAACTCGCTCGGTGTTATTTTCCCTCTGATGCTAAAAAACCCAGCTACATGCCCAATAGATGAATGCAGGTCTAGTACAAAATTTTCTTGATCAAACGACAATCTCGACAAGGGGAACAAGTAATCTTTTGGGTTTCAAGCATACATAGTATGATAAAGTAAATTCTCATCACAAAACAAAAACGGGCTCAAGAATCTCATAGTTTTTGTTATGTAATCATAAACCAAAATCATCTCACGTTTTCCTTCATAGTAACCACTAAGAGACACCAAATGGCGATGCATGAGCTTACAAAGCATATCTATTTTTGCTTGGAATTCATGGATACCTTGTTTTTCTAGCGAGTCCCTCTCCACCATCAATCTCTCCTTCATAAACTTTCTCGAAACCACCAATACCAAGAATATGTGACTCATCAAAGTTTTTGGTAGGCTCTTCTATCTCTGCAAAGGTAAACTGTTTGCAAAAATTGGAAGGTGCAGACAACAAGTAGATTGCAGTACCGCTCCTTCCAGAAGTATTTGAAACTTTTCTCACAATGGTGTGTGAGTTACCACCATAGAGTGGTAGGGGAAACCATCCAGGGTTCTTGTCACCAACTAACCCACTACGACGTTGATGAACAAAGAAGCAGAGAGAAAGAAGAAGCACTAGTGCTGCAATCTCTCCAAGTACCATGTCAAATAGTTTAAGGTATTTGTAGTCAAAAGTATCTAATTTCAAAATTACTAAATTGAACAATTCCAAAATGCATGTCGAAACAACATGGCCTTTAATAGAATAACTCCTTGACAAATGCATATATTAATGTGTAAAAAGAGTTCTCAAAACACACTTGAATTTAGAAAGATACATCCTTGAGTATAGATCTCATCACCTTGGCATGATGCGCTCTTTGAGAAATAAAATTCCAAATAATTCATGGATACAATGCTTCTCCTCATTAGCTTATTCACTATTAGAAACTCCAGACCTAGCTCCAACCAAACTTTTAGGTTCCATCCTGAGCATATGTTGCTCAGTCTAAGTTCAATTCTAGATGTTTGGGTTCTTTGTTACGAGTCATCTAGGCCTCTAGCATGTACTCTCCTTGTCGTCCACTCTATCTCCAAGTTGTGATCAACTAGTCTTCCTTCATCGCAAATTTACCTATCTGAGTAGTTGCTTGTCTTCCTTCAGTAATGGCCCAAACAAAAAGTGATTGTCCATGTCTATAGTCACTAGCAACAAAAACAACATCAATACTCATTGCAAAATCACCAAAGTTGGCTTTGAAATTTGACACCTTATATAATAAATCCGAAGACACCTTACATAATAAATCTAATTAGTTAGATCAATAAATGAAGAAGGCAAGTTAGTGATAGTACTCTTAACTCATATCATCATCAAAATGCCATTTTTGAATCCTTGAGAATTGATACTATCTCTCAAACCCTGCAAGTGTAGTATCAGATTCAATTATCTTTTTCTGTTATTTTCAATCGAAATTACTACAATAATGATAATTTAATGCAAGATCTAGATCACATGTGAAAATTTGGAAACATGCATGAAACAGAAAGTGATCAGGCCTGTGAGAGAGTGCGGAGTTAATTTCAACTATTACAATTTCCATGGCATCACTTACCATGACATTAGAAGCGGTTAACAAGATAGCTGAAAATAAAAAATTACTAACATTACATTGATGGATGCCTTTTTTAATAGAGCTGATCCTAATGACATGTAATATTGGACCAAAAAGGTTCCTCCTAAGAAAGTGATCTTGCTTCAGGCATCACATGGTCTGCCAAAATAGGCCAAATAAGGTTTACCCTCTCTATTGTACTCATGTATCAAGACATTCAGTAGCTTGAAGTGACATGGACAATATTGTTAAAAAAAATTTCTATGCCAACACCATAGTCATCATGAAATAGTCATTTTTACAAAATATGCAAATGATATCAGGAATGTTAACCAGCATAAGGTATGCTTGCCACATCTATGGGTGTGTTTAGATTTTGAGTGCAAAGGATTGAACCTAGCATAATTTTCCACCTTTTTTATTGGAACCCATAATAGGAGCCTCAGTGAAATTTGAAAAGGATTCTTTCACAACCAGAATGATCTCACAATTTCCTTTTAGTGGACCAACAATCATCCGAGCAATTTTGGCATTCACCTTCTCTACAATACTATCTATTATTTATTCCATCACAAGGACTACTTTGATGTCAATACACCTCTGCCCACTTTGAACCATTAGAATTTCATGTTATCACAATTAGAAAAACAAGGATTCCCTATCACTAAGAAGATCATTGAACACACTGAGATACCTATAAGAAAAACCTCTTTTTATAGCATTGGATTCTACCAAATCCAGATCAGGGTCATAGTATAATATAGGGATCTTTCCCACCTAATTCCATTTGAAGGGGAATCATGCCAACCTTTTTGGAAATTGCAATACCAGAGTTATGCCCAATGAAACTACAATATGCAGAGAAAATGAAAAACAATAGTCAAGTATATGGTGAATATTTAAAGTTCTAAAAATGCAATGATAATTATACAATTCAGTTGTCATTACTTGATATAGTCGATATTTGATTCATGTAATAGTCCATATAGTTGAACAAATATAAGAACCATTGGAGGGGAAGGCCCTTGGCATATTCTTATTTTGTGCCATATTAGATATGTTGGTCATGTGTACAGTATGAAAGGCCCTTTTAAGACCAACGATGAATTAGGAGGAGCTAGAGATTTGAACCTCATATGTTTAGTTATTCTCACAAGGATTTGGAAGGCATGAGTAAAGTATCCAAGTCACATTAGGAGTTCAATAGGACAATAAATGACTCGGATTTGGTAGGGATGTTCATCTAGACATTTCCCTTTGCAAGAAAGAATGTTAGTATTTGTGGGACAAGATGGCCTTTGGTTGAAGCAGAGAGTGGTGAATAAATCGTAACAATTGTTGTTGCAAAGAAACAAAAATTTGTTGAGTTATGCAAGATGCTACCTTGACCTATTCTCTTCAAGATTTATTTGAATGCTCAAGGATGAATTTTGAAGGATTGGAAATGGTTTTACAATAAACCAAGTATGAAACTGTCAAGTTTGTCTTTTGAGACTTGCTGAGAGACCCCAAGCTTGTGGGAATGGTTGCATCATTTTGGCCAGCCCTCTACACTAGAAATTCAGTTCTCCGTTGAGATACGAATCTTTACCAAAGATAGAAGCTCTCTGGCTATTGTGCAAAAGGTTGACATACCACCACTCTCGGCATATATGAGGAGGGGATGCCTATTTGTCCACTGCTTAGAGTATTTATTTCTACTCTTATGTATCACATGATGTATCTTTCTGCACAATAAGGTAATATATGTTGCATGCCTTCATAAATAAAAATAAAAAATAAGGCAACTACGGACTTCCATAGAGATTAAGAGAATCAAAAAGCTTTGTCTAGATCTAGAACATTGATATAAGAATGCTTCGAGTAACTTGACTTCAAGAAAATTAGATTGACACAAAACATTAAGGGAAAAGTGTAGCAGTCATTTGCAACTTTGCATCCTAGAGAACTTTAAGCTAAGAGCAATCACCTACCTTCCAAAACTGTTATCCCTCTTTTAAAATAAATAGGACATCGTGAATGTACCAACGCCCATGATAACCTCATTATGTTGTTAGTGTTACACGTAACTTTTGAGATACCTTCTCCTTCTCCAACAACTTCATGCTCACAGTTTTGAAAATTCGCAAAACACAATAGAATCAATACAACTTACTAGATAAACGAACAACAACAATATTTTCCATTTGCAATTATTAAAGCATACTTGAATTAAAATCCAATATAGACATATTGTTTAAGAACATAAAAGGAGGAGAAATATTGACATGTGGTGGCTCAAAGATGGACCCACTATAAATTAAGAGCAATAAAAAGGCTAGCTGCAACTCTATGAATCAAGTTATTTGCAACTTGTAAGATAACCCACAAATAATCTTTGTTGTATAATATTTTTTGAGATTATTTTTTTTAGTATGACTATAATTTAAACGAGTCTCATAAGATTCATTTCATACAAAAACAAGGAGGGATGTGTGGCAGCGAATCCCTGCCTTGAGTGTTGGGCATATGTTCACATAAGGAAAGAATATAAGCATATATTTAGCTTAAGCTAGCTAATCTTGATGAAATTGTATATGTGGGTCCTCACAACTTGGGTGTCACATCTGCAACACGAACATGAGAGTAAACAAAACAAACATTATTAGAAATTCAACTCCTCATGTATGACATACATGCTGAGTGAATTCAAACTTGTATGACATACATGCTGAGTGAACTCAAACCTGTATGACATATATGATGAGTGAATTCAAATGATAGTAATTTTTGGCATTCAATGAATGTATAATAAAGTAAAGAAGGCTAATCTACTTACTATCTAGATCTCCAAGCTTAGTCACAACATCTATGAATACTTGACCAGAATGAGAAAGGGGTGCTGAAACTCAATTAATTTTGGAGATTGGATGAGGTCATGACTTATTTTGGGTGTCTCTGTTTCAAATACCACGATAAATAAGAAGCTTTTTCCATTGGAGTGAAGTTTGAGCTGTAGTCAATGGGATTCTAAAGTTAGCCCAAATCAGGGGTAGTTTCTATTAAGCAAACACGAATAAAATCGAGCATTAAAAGAGGGATCTCTAAAAGTGAGCTGCATAGAGAGCCTCCATGCCACTATCATTGAAATAATAAAAAAGGTCAAGAACTAAAACCTATATAGGCCAATGCTTCAATTAATGAAATTATGCTAGAAATACTGAAGAAATGTGACGAAGAGAAGTCTCCATCAAAGAATGATATTGAAACTGATTCCAATTCAGAGAAATTCTGAGCAATCGCCTTCAATCTCTCATCTGTAAAAAATCAATGGATGACCAACTCCTAGCCACTATTTTCAAACATGGACAAAACATCATAAGATCATATCACAGATCCTATTATGTTAGAAGAAAAGTTCAATAGTTTGTTGGATGATTTACTTTCATTGTAATGCTATTCTAAATTACTTGAATACAATGTCTTAAAAATTCACAATTTATAAATAAGCCAGTTGATCAAAGATTTCGGAGAATGTTACATACCCATACTAACAACAAACAGAATTTCATAAAATCACAAACATAAACCTAGTATTTTTCTTATTAGTGTGTTCAAGTTGCACAACCATAAATACTATGCTTTGTATTATATCATAAAAACTTGACACAATCCATGCAATATAAGACTCAACCTAGATTATGGCCATGCAAGGATGTGATTTAGAACACTGTAAACTAAAATTGAAAAAGAAATTGAAAAAATGTGTAAATCAGTGTTATAACACAACTCTGACGCATACCATGCACTAAAATTTCACAAAAAACACTTAAAGGAAAATCAATTCTCAACACTTTTCAACCAAACTATATATCTAATATGGCCTTTGTAAGTCTAAGCTAAACATAACACACACTTAAGCCATGCATATAGATAATAGTATGAAGTTTAAAAAAACACCATAGAAGAAGTAAGGTCATCCTCGTTTGCCTCTTCACAAATCCAAAGTCTCCCTGCAGATTCCTTATACTAACTTAAACTTCTGATATTCTTATTTCACAGAATAAAATTCACAACTTTATTTCCAGTGTGGGTATTCATTAAAAAAATAGAAATTTGTGACAAGAGAAAAATGTTCAACACTTACTAAAATGGATATCCTATTCCCTTGTCAAGAAAATATTTGAGAACTGAAAATAGCATCATATTTTATTCATGTTAATAGTTCTCAAGCTACATGATTAAACTTGTACTGTCCATTTTAGGAAATAGTAGCAAATACTTAGATGAAAAGTTGTGGAAAAAATTAACCTTTAGATCTCGATGAAGGATATGGTTCAAATGCAAGTAGTCCATGGCCATCAAAAGTTGTACAAACCATTTGCAAAGTTTCTGAAAATATGTATCCAATAAGCTTTTAAAACATAGACATTAGAAATATAAATTTCATGCATTTTGAGTAGAATATTTCAAAACAAGTTAAATAACCTAAGCATTTGCAAATCTGCTCTAACAAGTTAGGAAAAAAACATCCAACACTGACATCTTCCAGAAAATACACTCCATTAGCCCTTTTTATTGCTTTGTCTGTGCATTAATCATAGAAATTTAGTAAGACATTTAAACAAAAGATAATGTAATCAGTATAAGAAGCAACCTTATTTTATTGACAAGAGAAACTTACATGTCCACTCCTTCACAGTGACCTAAAACAATGCACACATAGCATCTCTAATAACAAAAAATTCAAGACACTTAATAAACTTCACATTACGGTCGAAAAGTGTACTAGATTTCCATACAAATAAAGATAAGGCACACGGTTCTGCAATAAAAAAATTCAAGAGGACTGGTGCCATAGGATATGTTCATTTGGAAATCACTACATAGAGGTGTTTAACCATACAGATAATTTAGCTTGCACAATTAAGGAATCCATTATTACTAAATGAGATGGCATATCTCTCAATTCAAACACACCCTATTTTTTCAAAAGATATTGCTTTTTTCTGGCTTATAGTTTATGTTATTAAAACAGTACAATGAAAAAGCATGCATGTTCAATAGGATGAATTCTTTAAAAATACCATTTCATTCTTGTTAAAGGTAGACCAGCCATGTAGCATCAAACTTGAACTAAACTACATCAATTGAAATCCACTTCCAATTAAGAAGCGCCAATTATATCTTCCGGAAAGCACAATGGAATCATATGGAAAATGAGATTTACATCTAATATGGTAGCTTCAAATATATTTTATTTGAAGAGGAGAACAATAACAGAACTTCTCTACCCATGACTCCTTGTATTCCACAATGTAGGGATGATGTACTTTCAAGATAGGGGTCATCTAAAAAACCAGCCATGCAAAACACAAATTAGAAACATTTTAGTGGAAATTTTGTACAATAAATCAAAAGCATTGTAAAACATGATGGGATTGCAAAGGCATGTTTATTATATCACACTCAAAATGAAATTTCAAATTCCAAATTGCTGAGATCAAATTTGTACTTAAAAGAAAAGGTTTCAATATTAAATCAGTAGCTAAATCTGTTTGAAATCTTCATAATAGACTATACATGAAATGATAATGGTCTTCACCCTAAACTTTCAAAAATATAGTATGTGTAGGCATGGTGTTGAAATAATATGTATATTTTAAGTTTAACTCCTACCTTTGTAATATTCTCCAAGATGAAAACAACATTGAGACTAAAGTTGTCAGCACACTAGGAAGCAAATGTGACCACAAATTTTGCTACAAACATACAAATATAATAAAATTATGATAATGAAACTTCTTCATGAATTTTGGTATATTTACACGTTTACTTTATTGAAGAAGATATTTACTAGATCAACTCTGCAAAGTACGTACGATGTCTGCAATTTTTAAAGTAATCAACTCCATTCCCACTAAATTCGGAACAATATACATAAATGAGAAAAATGTCTTCGTATATACTGTTTACCAAATTTATTTTCAAAGAAACCATATCTCTTAATGGGATGAAGAAACTTAAGACTAGAATAAATGGAACAAAGTTCATGAAAAACATAAATGCTCAGCATTAGTTACACCAACAACAATGTTATGCTATAGAAAACCAAAGCGAAAAATTAGATATAGATTAAGATCAACATAGATTCAAGTTACCATTCAACATGTAAGCAACCAAATCATAGCCTTTATTCAGTATACTATATATCGAGCATAGTTTGAAATCAGTTGAATTTCTTAAGTTAGATTGGATGGAAAAGACAGGAAATTGAGACAACTAGGAAAGTCTATGGTGAAATTTCTAAAATTTTATACTATAAAGGTATCCATTCCCATCCTTCCTTGACAAAAAGATATATCATGCGTTTAAATATGAGAAACATAAAAGAAATAATATTTTTGACCCAATCATAACATGGCTTGTTGTTGCTACCTGAAATCCTAATGCTTTAAAGAAATAGATAAAACCCACTAATCAAATCAAGAGTCCAATATGATGGACACAAAAAATGGGTGTGATTACCTAGATTAGAAAAGAGAACAAGACAAAAAGAAAATAGAGGAGGTGGAAAAAAAAGGAATACACATAATACAAAGAATACTAGGGGGAAGAAAAGACAGAGGAACAAGAGAAATACAACGAAAAGGAGTCAAATAAGTTTATAGAGAATAAAGAACAATAAAAGGGAGATGAATAAATTATAAAGGTAACCAAGGGGCTTGAATATTCCACCATGATTGTTCCAGTGCCATTTCCATGATAAGACAACCAACTTAGAGATGTTAGCCTCCCTTTGGACCACCAAAGAACCCTAGTAGTAATCAAGAAATTAGCACGAGATAGCCTCCCACAACTCCATTTCATCTGTAGACATTCGAACCCTCACATGTATACCAGGTCCCTACAGATTACATGGTTAGGAAACACACCAACATGATGGTAAAGCTCAGCCCTATACTACTATAGACCGAGAGGGAAAAATAGAAATAATCAAACCCAAACTCGATTGATTAGATACAGGCTTACTGAGTGATGAGCATTAGGCGCCCTTATTTCCTTTCCCTTTCACATACATTATTTATGCGGCTAATGAACCTTCTCAGTTCAGGGATCACCTTCTCTGATTATTAATAATTGGTGCCTCAATAATCTTTAGTGATAGAATCCCTTGAGCATAGTGATTTTAGGTTCCCTTGACTACTCTCCACCCTATTTTATGGAGTACTACCCATTATTGAAGTCAAGAAGATGAGGGTATGCTATTTCTTTAAATACTAAGCGATCTATTTAAAAGTGTTAATATTCCCAACCCGATATCTTGTTATGGGTTATGTTTAATTTCAATGGATAAAAGAATCTACATTTTTTCCTATTCTTTGTGATGAGCATCTGGAAACCTTAGGGAAAATGTATTGTCAGTCATGTCAACTCCCCATGAATTCTGTTACCATACATTACTTGTATCGGATCTTCATAAGAAATGTTGACACATCATGGTAATGCAATTTCCTTGAACAACTATGTTATCACTTACAATGGATGGATGTGTCCAAAATTAGCTATCATAATTTCAGAGAGGTATTGATATAATGACCTGAAAAATAGAGATTTCATTTTGAAAATTTATGTAGGATTGTTAATATACACAGAACTTCAATACATCTATATATATTGACAGACACAACCTATGAGGAGAGAGAATAATTAGCATGGTACTAGTGCCAACGAAGGCATCCTTCATTTGAGAAATGAGATGCCAAATCGCCATGCGATCTCTAGGCATTATTTTCCCTTTGCCAAACATATTGTTACCCACATGCTTCTTCTCTTCCCTAATTTTGATGACCTGGTTGTGCAAAAGAGGGGTTGGGTTCAATGAACGAATTATGTCATAACTCTGAACAATCAAAGCGAGACCTAATTTTCTAGATGACGATCCAAATCTCTTTTAATTTTTCCTAACGATGAACCACAATGGTTGGTTCGAAACTTGTCCTGACGATGAACCACACTGGTTGGTTCGAAACGTGTCGACAAAAATTATCTATATGTGATCTTCGCCGAAGAATATTATCAACTCTTTTAATTTTGAAAAAAGAGACCAATCAAATAAGAAAAATGCAAAAGGAATGTTGTAAACCCTATCATGTTTCTCCATTGAAGCAACATAGGGAGTTAAAACAATTAAGAATTTTCAAGTTTCAATAGAAGCGTTGATTTTAGTTGAATAAACATATCACATCAGATTAAAAACAAAGAAATAAATTAGATTAAAACAAAGCAATAAATGCAAAACAAAGTGGTAGCAGTGAACCTAGAAATAAATGCATAATAGAGAATTAGTGTCATAATCAACTTCCAACATTTTGTAATAATCCTAAAGAAACAAGCAAACCTTTCCATTGGAATTGGCCAAGCTATCGAGAGGTGTTAGAGCCCAATTTATAAATTGTAGCAGACTTTGTTACCACAACATTTATTACACTTTGTCTTCTTCTATTGTCCCATGACCAAGCTATCCAAAGATGTTAGAGATGAATATATAAAATTACTCATGTGGTGACGAGACCCTATAATGCATCTGAAATCTAATATCTGGCCAAAGTGCATGGCCAGGTATTGTCACAATTAACAAGTAATTAAAGGAAATATATTAATTTAATTAAACATGAATTAAAATGTAAATGTTGGCCCATGTTACGACCATGTATCTATCAGTTATGAGCACAGACATACATATGTATCACTATTTGACATGATGATACCTATTGACTGTCATGTGAAAAATATGAAATAGATTTGGAAGAGAATTTATTGAAATGATATATGAGAGGAGAAAGGTAGAGGTCACTCGAAAAATTGTTGGAATGATATATGAAAGAAGAAATAAGGGGCTCTGTTGGTTCTCGACCCCGGTGCTTGATTCAAGTTTTCCTCCTTCACTGGGCATTAGTTGTTTGCTAAACAATTTGAGATTCCTCAAGTAATTTTCTCTTAGTTACATAAATTTGTGCTTGTGTCTACTTCATTAAGGTGGTAGAATTTGGGCATATCATTTCTTCTAAGGATCCAAGTGTAAGGGACGGCCATAAGTTACAGGGTTGTTAGGAAGAGCATAAGGGACAGTATTTAACATCAGTGCCAAACACTCGGAAGACTAAAACATTGTGTTATTATAGTATTTACAATACAAAATCCGCGGCCCCAAAATCGTCTAAACAATGCAGGTGTACCTCACCCTCGACTTCCTTCTCCTTTGCTATATTTCATAATTAGATTGAATAGAAATGTCAAAGAGAGATCAATAAAAAAAACTCACTAGTTTTCGCACTGATGGGTTGTATAATTTGTGACAAATCTTGTAGCTAAGGCTGAAACTAAGAATGTGAATGTGGTTTGGTGCTTCTTTTCTTCTTCTCTGGAGAGTTGTCAAGACCATTGCAAGCCTTTCATGTATGTCTAATGCTCTAGAAGCTCTTTTGTTGCCATTATTTCTAGATGCTTTTTCTTCTTCTTCCCTGTGATTCGAACCTGTGACTCATTCATTTTGTTGGCACGCTTATCTTCTTCCTCACCTCTCGAGCTTAAGTTCCTAATCGATTCTTGGAAACCCATGGATTCAAACATGGGCTATTATTTCTCTACCCACTCTACTACAGTAGGAGGGGGCCAAAAATAGAAGTTCCCAAGAAGGTCTCGGCCAATTCTTCTTACATAAAGAATTCAGTCTAAAAATCTTCTAGAAAATAAACAGGGGACCCAATAGTGAGAGTAATTGGAAATATTGATTGTTATTACTAGATAACGTGCCTGGGGAAAGCTTGGTTGGGATTGGGTACTACTCTACTTGTTACTTAGATGGGTTTGGTTACTCTACTTAGCTGGGCTTAATACACTCTACCTACTAGTCACCTGATACACTATCTCTACCAGTCACCACAGGGCAACCCACATAGATAGATTTGGAAATCACGGTACGATACCAATTGTTGGCTCTGAAAATCACAGTATGAGACAAACTGCTGATGAAATAATTAGTTCACCTAATACACTCTGCCTTCGAGTCACCACAGGGCAAACCACAGATAATTCTCGAAATCACAGTACAAGACCAACTGCTGGCTATAGAAATCACGATATGAGACCAATTACAGATGAATCAATTAGTGAAAAGAGGATTCAACAACTGCGTTTGTAGTTTTAGTTCAAGATTTAGATCGAGTGTAAGTTTCAGTTTCAATTTCAGTTCAAGATTTAGAATGAGTGTAATTTTCAGGGGATGCAGAACCAGTGAATGTGACAACAGTCGTAGTAATTGGAGCATTAGGTATGAGGTGTGTCTAGCCCACTGCCACTAGGTATTACATATGTCTAGCTGCCTCCCCAAGCCATGACCCACAACATGGATTGCATTCACAGATAACTGGAATAGCCTATTGAAGTTTGCTCACTTAGCGATAATATCTCCCAAGAAAACCTTAGCATTTAATGTCTTGAACTATGTCTTGAAGTAATGCTAATATTAGTTTAGCTGTTTCAAAATGCTAAATGAATCAGAGTGAACATATCAATATAACATATGGTTATAGCCTCCCTGGCTCGAGAATAGGCGAACTTAGATGACCAAATCGATTGCATTATGAAAATACACTACGATCTTTACAATTTTTTATTATTCGTGATTTTAACCAGCCTTAACCCACGAAATCTAATGTTAAGATCACATTTTCGATTACTATAGTCCCTTCCGTGTCTGCAGCAAGGACTAAATATGTAGAATATATGATAAAATATTCAATAGTAGAAACGTTGGTAGAATATGACAAGATATGATAAAATATTTGACTTTTTAATTTATTTGATCAAAGCATCACTGATCTTGCAAATGCCAAGGAAAACCCTTGCACTGTAGGAAGATACACACTAAGTAGTTCTCATGTCTCCCTCCAAATATCAATGGGATTCTCTATCACCTCCTCACAAGATGTAAACATTTATCTAGCGCTTTCTAGCATCCCAATACACAGAACACGTTATAGGCACTAGATTTGTTTCTCATATTGGTATATGTATTATCTCTAGTGCATTCAATGTATCCTTCTAAATACACTATGAGCATGTTTTTGTTATTACTTGTAAGAATTCAAGGAGCATCACATCATAAAAATCATGGAGGCCATGCAAATTAATAGGCCTTCAATGCCAAAATCAATCCTAATGAAACTTAAGCTCTATTTGAAGTAATGGAATCTATGTTTGCAGATGAAAATGGAGAAAAACCTATCATGTCCCTATGTACAAGGAACATGGCAGGGCTTGGAGTGAAAACAATGAAATGACAATTTCTTGCATGTTTCCAGACTTAATTTTGGGTACAAACCTAATCCTTCATGAAAGAAAAATCCTTTGTTTCCAATTTCAAATTTCAAGCTCTCATGTTTGCAGGCACTCTTTATGCTCCATTGTTTCATGCATGAGAACATCACAATTCCTTTGGGTTTTCGTAATATAGCCCCCAATTTAGAGTAGTTGAGCTTGCATGCTAACAAGGGTCTGACTAGTGAAATTACTAGCGATTTTGGCAGCTTGAGGATATTAAATGTGTTGACACTCTCATAACAATCTTCATGGGATCATTCTATCATATTTGGGGAGGCTAAATATTCTCATGCATTTAATTTTAGATTTGCGTTATAACTCTTTCAAGGGACAAATGCCTCAGGGAATCGGGAGTTTAAGTAACTTGTTGGGACTTGATTTAAGTTACAACGATTTTAGAGGACCCATTCTGGAATCCCTTAGAAATCTAAGGACATTGCAGAAGCTAGATTTGAGCTCTAATTCCCTCACAGGCCACATTCCTGCAACTCTTGTGAACCTGAAAAACTTGGATTTCATAGCCCTCAGAAACAATAATATTAAAGGGAGTATTCCCCCCTTCACTGGAGAGTTTACAAAGCGTCCAATACTTCATAATAGATAAGAATCCAATGTTTTCTCCATTCCCTGTTGAACTTGGAAAGCTCAAAAAGCTTAGTAGCTTAGGCTTGCTAGTTCTAGGTACTCAGATTCAATACCCGTGGCCTATGGCAAACTTTTGAATCTAATCTCTTTGAATTTGGAGAACAACAGGTTGTCAGGCAATATTCCTTCCATTATAAGTAATCTTTCTCACATGTACCACCTTAATTTGAGTGGTAACATGTTTTCAGGGGCACTACATTTCTCTTCAAAGTTTTTTCACACGTTAGGTAAGAACATAGACTTGAGGGGAACTCAGGTTTGTGCATCAATGCCTCCCAGGTTATGTAAAAATATCAGTACTTAGGTGTGGATGTATGTGGATATTTTCCCATCAAAGCAAAGGGAAAATCACCCAATAAATCCATGGCAGTCATGTTGCATGGGGTGCACTAGAGAATGAATATGTACCTTGTAGTAAGTTGGATAGTATGTGCTTTACTAGCTTAACAAATATATCTTTCTCCCATTCAGATTCAGTTTTTGTTAGGCTTGGAGATTAAGAAGTTGAAGGGCTAAATGCATCTATTGATAAAAAACTTTGTAGAGATAAATGTCTTAACTGGTTATTGAAATTCTTTGTTATGCTTCATTTTTGGGCCAGGAGTGTTGAGCATTTAAGAGAATGATTTACTAGAAAAATTATAGTTTACTTAGATTTTATTGTTCTGAATAAAAATAGTGTAAACAACCTAGGTCATGGAATGTATGAGGCGGTAATTCATTGATTAGAAAATATTACATTATGGATATTGGTGGATCAAATGAATCCTCAATGTTGAATTGTAAAGTGGGTTTGGGTTGGGTAAGTTGTAGCAAATATGGAAATGTGCTACTGAAGGATGGGAATCATGGGCATAGTAACATCTAATATAAGAAATAAAATTATAAATCTTTTCTTGTGACATGACCTTAGCATGCCAATGGAAATAAAACCATAATTGGCACAACAAGGATGCCTTACAAGCTTGTAACTTAGGGATCAATTGGTGATGGTTTGGACTTCCTGCCAAGGGTATGGGAGGAGTACCCACCTTAGAAGTCCCACCAGAAGTCTGAAGAGATAAAGAAGTCCTTGGTACGAATATCAATGAGAACTTACAGGTGAAACACGTGAGGTTTGTTGAGCAATACTTGCAAGTTTTATAAAGCTAGCATTTAAGGGATTTCCATTATCAGCGAGCAACATTATAGCTTGGGTCTCATTTAACATCTAATCTGCAAAGAAACTGGTTCCAGTGCCACTTGTAACATAAAAAGGACTACATCTAAAAATTTGAATGTCAAATTAGAATGCAACTTTTTAACGCCAAACAATCTGAACAGACATAAGCACAAGTAGAAAGTGTGAATCCAAGAATCATGAAAAGGAAACAAAGACGTGGAATCATTAATAGAATAAGGCTCAAAGTTTAAGTAAAATACCTATGGAATTGAAACTTAGAAGTTTAAATAAATCCATATGCTCTGAAGGAATGCACACATCCATGGATAGAGAGAGAGGAAAATTAACTATGACTTTAACAAGAAAAGTTTTGACCATTTCCATGAAGCATCACAATGAAGTTTCCTTTGTTAAACTAATGTCATATAGAATTAAATAACAATTTAACAATCAAAATTTGGAGTTTCTTTAGCATATTTTATATGGATATAAGTTATGGTGTTTGACACACCATATGCTACAAAAACGTTTCCAAATTCCCACAAATTGGTCAGATGCACATATTTCCAGGAATATAACTTCTCTTGTTCATTATACTTTGCATCACTCAAGGAAGAGAATAATTGAAAGATCAATAATTATCTTTGTTTAAAATGCCTAAATTTAATTTCACAACAAAAAACACAATACAATTATGTACTCATTGTTTCAAGGAAATATACCCTACAACAAAAAATCCAGAAACCTTTAAAAATAAATTTTAATATATGGTTTTTCATGAAATTACAAAAGATATCAGGACACATTTTTCAAGATTTGCACTTTGCCAAACAACTATTCAAAACATATTGGTCAAAAGTTCCATGGTCTCCTTGAGAGGCCCATCCATTAGAGAGTTGCAATGTTTAATGACCCAACTTTTTGTCAGAAAAAGGGAGATGATTTTGGTTTTTGCTTTTATTGCCATATTTTCTTTGGTCTGTAAGATATAATGTCCCATTCCAAGGATATAGAAATATTTCTATAAAATGTGTTGCCAATAGTTTTTGTATGAACTAGCAACTCAATTAGTATCAAGTGCCTTTTATTTCGAGAGCATATTGTAGATTACACATTAAATAAAATCTATAATGCCTTCACTACTCAGTGAAACTTGGATCCTCAAAAAATGGTGGTGTCCCAAGGTCTGTATATTCAACTATCTCCAAAACCTGATTTTTTCATGTGGTTACTCTTGAGTCCTAAATAATGAGGTACAAGTATCGGACATCCTGGAAAATATAAATACTCATGGTCTTGGGTAGTATAGTCTTTGCAAAGAAAATGGTGAATCTAACTTTCATATCATCATGTCATTTCCTTTCTCTCAACAGGTGTGGAAACAGATGGATGGAATCAAAGGATTAATATCTATTTGGTCAGGAGATTCAATTGAAGAAGGCCTCAAAAAATGGTATAAGAATTAAAATACAAAGGGTTTCCAAGCTATGCCTTTTAATTGTGCCATGGAGCATTTGGTTGGAAAGAAATCTTTTGATTTTAGATGATAGGGTAATCCCCCTTGTATGTTCATTTATACAAGCATGGAATTTCAAGCTTTCATAATATTTGTTGCTTTCAAGAGCAAAGTTATCCATGGATGTGTTTATGGTTTCAAGTATGTCAGTTCTAGTATGGACATTATCAATTTGATTATATCTTTTATCATCCTCCTTGTCTAGTTCACTTAGAAGATTGCACAACTTGTTTTAGGAAATGCATTGTTCCTCTGCATGTTGTATTTTCTCTAAAGTAGCAATAAACCGTTGACCATTGCTCATGAACTCACTAGCATTCAAGTAGTCCATGAGATCACTTTCATCAACAATCGTATTTTGGTGAGTAAGAGGAACTTGCCTTCTATCATTACCAAGGGCTTTCCATGCTCTCTTCAACCTTTTCAGCTTTCTCTTGGGTATTGGAGAAGCCTCTTCAAAAAGAAGAAGGAGATCTTCATCGTCAATCTTCAAGTGGGTCACTCAACTGTGGCTCATTTCCACTTCCATGCTAAACCTTTCAGTTATAAAGGGACCTAGACTTCACAAATACCATTCAATTTATCCAATCATTGTTCCCTTAAACTTCACACATGTTTTTACTTCTTATAAAGAGTGAAAGTCAAACCTTTTGTAGAGGTGGATATATCAAAATCTAAACGTGGATGGATCAAAGCCAGAGTTGGCACAGTGAAAATAAATTAAAAATTTTAACAAACTTCTTTTTAGCCTCACACAAATCTACTTCAACTCAAGACTGCAAAAGAAATCCCTCATAGAGACATTGATGTAGAAGCAATATTTTTCTAAAACCTATGAAATAAGCATGGCCAAGCCCTGTTTTTTGACAATGCACATTGTAACTGATTACTACAAATAATAAATAAATAAAAACAACCAGAGACAGTTAAGGATGTTATATGAAACTGTAAGGTTTCCAAAAAATTTGCAGAATTGGTTGCTGCTGAGTATAAGACTCATCCCATTATCATTCTTTGTAGAAAAGGGACCCCAATTTAGGATAAACGGTTGGTCCAACAAGCCAGAAATAGTGTGTTAGATGAAGATGAAATCAAAATGATACATATCTCCTTATGCAAGAGATGGTGTGAAGAATTGTTTTATAATCTAACTACTCCATTCATTTTTGAGATCTTGTAATTTTTAGACCAAAGTTGGCTATGTAGATCTCAGGCAGAATGTACATTTTTAGGAAAGACCTATATCGTCGTGAGATCCAAGACAAAGCATACTAGAAAATTGTCCAGTGTGACAATTGTAATTGAAAATATATATTGCAGAAGATAATAGAAACCCACTAGGAAAAGGAAAATTAAGATATCATTTAGAAAAATTTAAATTCAGATCTACTGTTACTAGAACATCTAGAGAAAATATAGAGCTTTGAAGAGGATAGTGAACATATGAAAAGAAAGAGCGAGTTGATATTATTTCCATTGTAGGCCATAGAAGAATGGCTATGCTAGTAACCTAGTAAGAACCCATATGTAATATGTGTAACCAAAAAATTATTAAAGCCAAGCAACATATACTAGTTAACGGTCATGTTTGCAATAACACTTAGATCATATTTGAGTCAAATAATACTAACACTCTGTTAATTATTTGTAGCACCAGATGAAGAAATAAGATGAGAAAAGCTTAGTCTAGCTCCTAGTGATCTCCATTGTATTTGAATGTCTCAGAATTTCTAGTTGCAGGGTTGTTCCTCCTTTTCTAGGTTCATGGTGATGAATACTACGCAAAGGATGGGATGGTTGACTTCTCGAAACATAGACCTCAATTCATCTAAGGCACTTACATTCCAAAGGATTGATCTTGCCTTGATACCAAAGAATTCCACTGCTCACTACTTACTTGTCCAATTGTACAAATTTCCTCTCTTTCGTCTTGATGTCATTAGCTTGTTTAATGTTCAATCTAGATTGTGACAATCTACATATTGTTGGGTTGTGGAACTGGCCTATAGAGTGTGCCCCAACCTATAGTTCCCTTGTCATTTCTCCTATATTTGTACCATGTTCATATGTAATTATATCATGCCTATTTCACAACGCTCCTATTGACCTTTCCCTTCAAAATTTTGGAAAGTCAAGACTAAGGGAAAGAAAGAGTTTCCTACATTTTTAGCCCATGGAGCAATTATTTCTAGGGGACTTATAATAACATAAAATGTCATTTTCACCAACAAAGTGGTAAATAGGTTCATGCCAACATCAAGGGAACTTTAACAAAGGATCATAGAAGCAATACTTCTCCTATAGTGTGGTTGAAATGTTATGGAACAACAATAAATGAATTGTCTTTGGCTAGGGATCAACTACACATGCTTTTGAAGTTCAACCCTTATACTAATTAAAATCCTTTGTCCAAGATAATAATAATTGAACACTGAAGGATAATATGATTTGAGAGTAAAGGAAATCAATAATATAAATTTTGGGTGCAAATAGGGAATATATATACATTATCTTATCTTTGAGATATGCCAAATTCGTGAAAGTAATCCATAAGCTATATCTAGTGCCTGAAGAATTTCGAAACTATGTGTAGATCCTAGTGGTAAGAATTATTTGATTTACATTGCAGTGAATATTGTTGGATTGCATCCATAATACTCAAAGATATAAAGAATTCGAAGACTATTTTAGCCAATGAAGTGTGCATGCAAAACAAGGTACACTACCCGAACACCTTTTCTACAACGAAAATAGTTAAGTTATTGAAGAAAAAAGGATGTTATTATTGGATCTAGAAATGCCCAATTTTTCTCACTCCCACTTCTCTCCTTTCCCACTATGTTACAAGAGAAAACACATGCAGCAAGTGAACTAATCCATGAGCACTTGTACTTTTTTTAACATGAAATTCCTATAGAAACAAACAATAGGCTACATACCATAGGTATAAACTACCACACAAGGTGTCTAATTGTCAACCCCTAGCTCAATCTACCATTGGATTTCTTGTTCTATAAATTACTATATGTTTCTCCAGTTGTTCCCTCTAATGTTGGATTTAGCTAGGATCAAGAAGCCTCTGATACATTGTTACAATGGTAAGATGTCAATTCCACTTATGAGAGTAGCGTCTAGGTTGATGTGCTAGTATACATAGTGCCCTGTTTCAACTGGATCTAAGTTTATAATAATCTTCCTAACTGTTTTTATAGTGTTTATGGTGCTCCCCATGACTATTGAACTTAAATTTGAAAGAGTAGGAGGTATTGGCAACATAACAATCTACAATATAAGTTGATAAGAATTTGTTGGAGGCCAATAAATTAATGTTTGATTGGAAGCTGATAGAAACTCCTGTCTAATATCCATAACTATCTCGATTTTCATTTTACTATGAGCATGGATTACATTGTAATTCCCCAAA
Organism: Pinus taeda; assembly: GCA_000404065.3. Taxonomy (NCBI): domain Eukaryota; kingdom Viridiplantae; phylum Streptophyta; class Pinopsida; order Pinales; family Pinaceae; genus Pinus; species Pinus taeda. The sequence goes on from APFE030795129.1 coordinate 380,550, forward strand.
TAGAACACCAACATTTCTAACGAAGACCAATAATTAATGTTTGATTGTAAGCTCATAGAAACTCCTATCTGAAATCTCAAACTATCTCCATTTTCATTTTACTGTAAATATGGGTCTACATTATAAATCTCAATGACCAACTTATAGTGTATCAACTATAACTGAACCACAGAAAGCCCACACTAAAATATCTTAGCAGGATTATAGAGCAAACGCTAGATGAGAAACCCTGGACAAAACAAAGTGGAGAGATCAGGCAAGAATGAAGCGAGATACTTCAATCTCAGATGATTTTTTCAGTAATAGATGATTTTAACAATTTGTTCAATAGCAAAAAGAAAAATCAAACAACTTTGTGCCCATCAACTATACCATTACAGTACAAAAATATCAAAAATAGAATTGAAAGAAAGCTCCATACCTTTACAGGTTATTTCCGTACCCTACGTTTGCAGAGATGAATGAGAATCATATTGTAGTGTTGAAGAATGAAAAGGGTGGGATGCGGTGATCCATAAATGGAATTTGAGGATTGAAAGCTTTGAATGTGTTGCAGGGTTGAGCAGTAGCATCCCAAGCTAATCGATTCCATGGAGATGCCTCTGGGTACGCCATATTTCCAGATGAAAAGACGATTAAGGTGGAAAAAATTGTGGTGCCAAAATTTTGTCAGGAGACTTTGATTTGGTTTAAATGCAGAGGATTTACCATATCATTTTGGTGCCAAAATTTTTTTCGAAGTCTTTTATTTGGTTTAAATGCATAGAATTTACCATTGCACAACTTTCATTTGGTTTAAATGCACAGAATTTGTTTAAATGCACATAATTTACCATAACATGGCGTGACCTTCATTTGGTTTAAATGCACAAAATTCACCATAACATGGGCCAAGGGTATGTAATTAGTGGTCTTATGCAATGATATTTATGTGTGTGAAAAAGTATACCCTCTTAAAGTTCTAGTTGTTTATGGGGCTAGTATTTCTCATATATTGATTCAAATTAAAATACTCAAAATTAAAATCATGTCAAGGTTTCTTCTGGTTTCAATATAGATATAAAAAAGTATGATAAAATGATCTTTCTTAAAGTTTTGACAATTATTATTTTTTTGAACTAAGCTTCCACCTATCACAAGGAGGCCAATTTCCCAGATTTAGCATTATGAGAGTTTTTTACAAATGGAGGAATTTCTATTGGGGATTTTATCTTTACTGATATTTGCACAACATTACCACATTTTGGACACTAGGAATAACTCTCAAGGCCTTTACTAATGGACATGAAAAGGACCTTAGCTGGGAATATGAGTACCATTACTATTCTTTTCATAATAAGGATTAGTATGAGGGAAGGAGAAAAAGACCTTTACTCCTAAAATGAAGCTTCTCATGATCAAGGACCATGAATTTGGCATTGAACGACCACATAGATCCTCTCTACATAATCTTCATTAGGATATATGGGATATCAATTCCATTAGGCTTTTTTTCACACCGTGTATAGGAGTCAAGGAATGTACCATGGCTAAGGGGGGTAAACAACGACATTAGGCCTTACAAGAAGGTTTTTAGTCTCAAGGGCTATGAGCTAGATGTAAAATCCACATAGATATTTTTTAATGAATCTTTGGACTTAAGTTGAGATATGGGCACCATAAGAGGTATGTAAAAGAACCATAAAAACCCCACATCAAATAGTGTGTCATCTCTCTAAGATGTGAGGGAAAAACTCCTATTAGCCCTTAAAACCCTTTTATATTAGTTTCAAATTCTCTTTCTTGTCCCTCCTTCCAAAGGGAGCATAAAATTATTAAATATTGTAAACTTATTCTCTATATTGTATAAAAATGCTTTAATTTTAGAATTACTGATGGATTCATAAACCACTTTAAGGGGGTCACTGAATCCATATACCTAAATTTTAGCATTACATATGGCTTTAAGATTAAGGGGGTCTCTAAATTTTAACATTATAGATGGATTTAGAGACCCCTTTGTCTCAAAACTGTAACACTTATGAATCCATTTGTAGTGTTAAAATTTAGTGAAACGTAATACTTCAATATCAAAAATGAAATTTTCCATTTCCAGAGTGACACAATTAAAAACAACTAACATAAATGACTAATTCATATACTTTTTGTACTTGTTAGTTGGTCATATTTTTAATCTTTGACTATAATAGTCGTTTACGTTAATCATTTATAATTTTTTCACTTATTATCTAGTCATATATTTTAGTCCTGAACTATATTACTCATTTAAGTTAGTCGCTTTTAGTTGGGTCACTTATTATCTAGTCATATATTTTATCCCTAGACTAAATTAGTCATTTAAGTTAGTCTTTTTTAGTTGGGTCACTTAAAATTGCTCAAATTTAGTAGTCATTCACTTGAAATAATAGTGGTGCCTAACGTTTTTAGTCATGTAGTCACTGATATCTCATTTTGTACTAGTGCATGGTATACACAGGAAATATAAATATGAATTTCAACCTTTTGACTTCCAGTGCCCTCAATGCTAAGAATTCAACACAACTTATGTAAAGCTAGTATTTTAATGCTAAGCTAGTGTTTTAATGATTTAATTATTTCTTGTTTCTTTTTACTTCCCCGTAATGTACATCACCACTTATTGTTTACTCGTCAATCATTTCTTTCCTAATATATGAAGTTTATTGTACAATATATCGAGGAAACTGAACCTTCGTGCTACAACAATGGTGAAATAGCAATCGTGAATTTTGATGGTATGGTATTTGTCTATGGTTAATTTAAATTACAAAATTTATATTTAAAAAAATCTATTACCATAGGGAACAACCCAACAATTCTAGGTTAACTCACTATGAGTGGCTTGCGACTGACCTTAGCCCAAGCCCCAAGCATATAAGGGGGGCTCTGGGTTTCAGCCTCTAGTGCATGCATACATAATTTACTTCCACCTAGGGAAGTGTGTACCTAGCTCTTTGTATAAAAAGTAAAGGTGCCACTTTATAAGCGATGTGCATGCCCATACCCAACCATCAGATTCACGTGAAAAAATATGTGAGCTTGAACAAAAATTGAGATGCTTGTCTCATACAAATCTTGGTCGAGGCATTTTTATTTTAGTTAATCTTCATTGGGTGGTGATGTAATAATTAAAATATTTTAAAATTTCTATTTAATCATTTAAAATAAATTAAAATTCAAAAGTTTAAAAACTTATTTTGAAAAGAACAAGCACACCATGTTAAAATATGTATTCGTTAACAAAATAATAATTAATAAAATATGAAAACAAGATAACTTTGTGATGCAGGAGCATCCGAGTGAAGAGGTGACAACTAGGAAATGTTTTTATTTTATTTTATTTTGCTGGATAGAGAGGAAAACACTTTGAGTTTCTATTTCATTTTGTTTCATCTTGTTTCCATTAAAATTAAGGCTGACTCAACCATTGTTAGTTTTTAAAATTAGGCAAGCAAATCAAGATAGGATTAGTTAAGGACTTGTTTGAAGAAACTGTTAAACAACTGAAAAGTAACTAAGGAACAATTCATCAACTGTAAAGCAACTACTAATAATGCATTGAAAAGGAAAAACTAGAGAGGATAGAGGGGCTGCCATCCAGAGAGGAGAGAGAACCCAGAAGTTGTAATTTACAATTATTTAAATCTCTATAGTAGCAAACAATTCAAAATCTGTCATTAGGGAACTAGATTAACTTTTATTATATTCCCTATGCATAGATGTTTCAGGCATCAAAATGAAAGAAAGACAGTGAAACCATTTATTCAAAAGATCTGAATAAGCATCGACACAAAAGAACCAAAACCCCAAGGGCATAACCGATTACAGACAAGAGCAAGCGACAGATCAATTGCAGACAGAACAAGCAACAAAACAAGCAAGAAACCGCTACAGCCACGGAAAGACCCTCCCAGGGTTTTCCCTAAGCCCGCGAACAATCCCAAGGATGAAGTTGTGGAGTAGCGTTCCCCTAGAAGGGCCTGCACACCACCACAGAGCAAGGCAACAGTTAGTTAGGGCCATGAAACCAAAACAACAGTGAATAGCCAACTGGAAGAGGAACAAGGGTTTTCACCGAGAGGAGGATCGATTATGTTATGGAGGATGAGAGCCGAGACTCGCGGTAGAGGGTTTCCACCAAAAAAAGTGCCATGGGCACGTTTTGCCTGCTCACCAAGGAGCCAGAGTACTAGAACCTCAAAAACAAAGGGTGAAATTGAAATTGGAATGAGAAGTTTACCTGAGAGCGAGTTTTTCGAGCCGTCCCGTGTAGCAGCTAGGCAGGAACTGATGTTTGCAGAGTCAAACCTTCACCAGACCCAACATCAAACATACAAATCACCACAAACAGAGCATAAATGAAAGCTTGAGCCAAATGACAGAGAGAGATAAACTTGCAGGTGGAAAACGACCTAAAACACTCCAAAAACCAGAGCAGTGAATCGCTACAAAGAACGAGCAGAGGCACAACACCAACAAACCACAGAGAACTAGCGAAGAACAACAAACCACCATATGAGACAAGCAAGGCACAATACTTACCAACCATCGCAAGAACCAGACGAAAGCACTGACACCCATAGAGCCAAACCATAGCAAAGGAGAAATGAATTCCAAACACCCTTGGCGAAAGTGATAACCCATGGTTGCAAGCCCAAGGTAAGTACAGAAGGTGGACAACAGAAAATAATCCACATTAAAGTCATACACCAAAAACCCTTCCACTAAATTTAATTCGAAACCGAAAGAATTAAATGGTCACAGCTATGTGTCCCTCCTCGGGATCGCCACCAATTTTTGGTATCAGAGCAGATTGTTCCTTTCTCTCTGTAAAGATGGAGGTATGAATAAGGAGTCAAGGAAGGGCCATCAGAAGAGTAGCAGATGAAGGGTTACGAGAAGAAATTAGTACTTTAACTGCATGTTTCACAGCAATGGAAGCAAGAAGGCATAGAGATCTGGAAGGTGGGGATGATAGTGAGGAGGAAAACATAGCCACGACAAATGGGTCAGATGACGAAGGACCAAAAATTAAACTATTGAGGTCAGTTTTGTTGGCTAGCAACAAGCCAAGACCAGAGCTCTCTAATTATGATGGCAGTTTGTCCACAGACGCATTGTTAGAATGGATAAGTGAACTGGATAAATATTTTGAGTATGAAGAAATCAACGAAGACAAGAGGATTAGGTTTGCTGTCACCAAATTGAAGGGACAAGCAACACTATGGTGGGAAAGTGTACAGGCAAACAAGAGGAGATTGAACAAACCATTGATTAAAAAATGGGATAGGATGGTTGCTCGAATGAAGAGCAAGTTTATGCCTAAAGATTATTGAATTTCCCTTTATAGACAAGTACAGAACCTGAGGCAGAGAATGATGACCGTGAAGGAATATACTGAAGAATTTTATAAAGTTAACCTGAGAGCTAGTTATGTTGAGGATACCCCTGAGAAAAAAGCGAGGTTTGTAAATGGTCTATAGATGGAGATCCTAGACGAAATTAGTATTCTTTCCCCTAAGACCATAGAGGAAGCTTATCAGAGTGCTTTGAAGGCGGAGGAAAATATTGCTAGGAAACAAAATGTCAGAAGAGGACGTGGTTCTGGTAGAGGTCGGGGATAGAACTTTAGCAGAGGTAGGACTACCAACATCAATGAAGAGGGTAGTAGTTCGAAGACTTCGGGATAGAGTGAAAGGGAAGGTAACACCAGAGGAGGAAGTTCATACCAGCGAGGAAGAGGTAATGGTAGAGGCAGAGGAAATTCCTATCAGTGTTACAAGTGCCACAAGTGGGGAAACAGGTCCTTTGAATGTCCTGAAAATGAACAAACTGGGCAAAGGGGAGCATATGTTTCTTAGCCTGATGAAGCAGAGACACCACCATAGGAGGTGGAAAATATGCCAAAAACTGGGGAAGCCTTGGTGTTGAACAAGACATTGTCAAAACCAGCTATAGAAGTAGTTGATCAGACACAGAGGAAAGCATTGTTCCTGACTATGTGCAAGTCGCATGGGAAATGCTACAAATTAATTATAGACAGTGGAAGTACTGATAATCTGGTAGCTACTAAAATGGTGGGAAAATTAGGTTTGAAGAAGTTGAAGCACCCGATTCCATATAGGGTATCTTGGTTGCAGAAAGGTCACCAACTGCTGGTCGATGAGCAGTGTGAAGTAGAGTTTCATATTGGCAAGTACAAGGACAAGGTGACTTGCGATATCATGCCTATGGACGTGTGCCATATTCTATTGGGAAAACCATGGCAGTATGATAGGAAGGTTGTCCATTGCAAGGCAACAAATTGTTACAAGTTTGTTAAAGATGGGATAAAGCATATGCTAGTGCCCATGAAGGAAGAGGATGTTGCAGAAACCAATGGGACAAAAGCATTACTGTTAGGTAGAAAAGAGTTTCTGTGACAGATGGAGGATGATGAGGTGATGTATGGAGTTGTGCGAAGGCCAAAACCAGTATTGATCCATACTGAAGTCACTGACTTACCTAAAGAGATATAGGACATGCTGCAAGAATTTAGTGATATTGTGGTAGACAATCTACTGGAAAAATTACCACCGAAGCAGAGCATTAGTCACCATATTGATTTTATTCCAGGAGCCAGTTTGCCAAACAAGGCTGCCTACCAAATGAGTCCGAAGGATAATGAAGAAATTCAGAAGAAGGTGCAGGAGTTGTTGGATAAAGGACTGATTCGGGAGAGTTTAAGCCCTTGTGTAGTTCCAACTGATTTAGCTCCCATGAAAGGAAGTGAGTGGCGAATGTGCACGGATTCCGGAGCCATTAACAAGATCACTATCAAGTACAGATTCCCTTTACCTCGGAAGGATGATATGATGGATTATTTGAGTGGAGCAGCATACTTTTCAAAGACAGACCTGAAAAGTGGCTACCACTAAATCAGAATTCGAGAAGGTGATGAGTGGAAGACAACTTTCAAGACTAATGAAGGCTTGTACGAATCACTGGTTATGCCATTTGGATTAAGCAATGCCCCCAACATGTTCATGTGGTTGATGAATGAGATGCTGAAGGAATTCATTGGTAAATTTGTGATTATATATCTAGATGATATACTTATATTCATCAAGACAAAGGAAGAGCATTTTCGACACATGATGTATGTATTCGAAAAATTGCAGCAGAATAAATTACTGATAAATTTGAAGAAATGTTCTTTTTTCAAGAAAGAGTTAATTTATTTGGGATTTTTGATTTCCGAGAATGAACTAAAAATGGATCGAGAAAAGGTTGTAGCCATAGTTAGTTAGCTGTCTCCCAAAAGTTTGTTTGAGGTACGAAGTTTTCATGGATTGGCGAGTTATTATCGAAAACTTATTAAAAATTTTAGTGGGATTTTTGCACCCATGATGGACACTATTAAGAAGGCAAATCAACATTTCCATTGGACCAAAATGGCAGAGAAGAGTTTTTAGCTGGTCAAAAGGAAAACTACTAAAAAACCGATTTTGAGATTACCAAACTTTTTCAAGTTTGTTGTGATGCCAATGGGACAACCATTGGTACAGTACTCAACCAAGAGGACAAGCCAGTAGCCTATTTCAGTGAGAAACTAAATGAAAGTAGGAAGAAGTACACATCTTATGACAAGGAATTTTATGCAATGGTTCAAGCACTAAAGCATTGGAGACATTATCTATTGGCCAATGAATTTGTCTTATTTTTAGACAATTTTGCGTTGCAGTATATTATGTAGCAGCATAAGCTGAACCATAAACATGCGAAGTGGGTGGAGTACTTGCAGAGTTTTACGTTTGTGTTGAAACAGATTAGCAGTCAAGCCAACAAAGTGGCAGATGCGTTAAGTAGGAGGAATTTGATCCTACAGGAAAGTACGATACAAGTATTAAGATTTGAACATGTTAAGGACTTGTATGAGGCAGATGCAGATTTTAAGGAAGCTTATGAAGCTTGGAAAAATCCATTGTTGAGAGATAATAGTTCATGGCTGGACTATAATATGCAGGAAGCGTTGCTATTCAAAGGAGGGCAGTTCTGTATTTCGAAATGTTCTATGAGAGAGAACTTAATCCAAGAAAATCATAATGGACATTTAGTCAGGAATTTTGGCATAGACAAGACTTTAGATCAGTTGAGCCACTTTTACTATTGGACAAAGATGCGCAGAGATGTACAGAGGTTTGTGACTAGATGCAAAGTGTGTCAGCTTGCAAAGGGGCACAACCAGAACACAGGGTTGTATATGCCCTTACCTATTCCAAACAGACCATGGGACTTAGTTAGTTTAGACTTTGTCTTAGGTCTACCGAAGACACAACGGAGATTCGATTCCATCATGGTGGTAGTGGATCATTTCACCAAAATGGAACAATTCATTCCATGCAGGAAAACTAGTGATGCCATACATGTAGCACATTTGTTCTTCACAGAGATAGTTAGATTACATGGCTTTCCAAATTCTATTGTTTCGGATTGAGATGTTAAGTTTACAGGACATTTTTGGCGAACCTTATGGAAAAAATTAGACGCCAAACTAAAATTCAGCTCAACTTATCATCCACAGACTGATGGTCAAATCGATGTCTGGGGAATTTATTGAGTAGTTTAGTTGGATAAAATTCTCAACAATGGGATCGTGTATTTGCACAAGCAGAATTTGCTTATAACGATTCACCCAATTGAAGCACGGGCAGTTGTCCTTTCTAGATCCTATATGGAATGCACCCACGTGGAGTACATGAGTTATGGGATTTGGGTCAGTTGGAGCGCAGGAGTACTGATGGTGAAGATTTTGCAAAAGTAATCAGCGATCTTCATGAATAGGTGAAATTAAAATTACAAGACAACGACCAAAGATACAAGCATAAAGCAGATTTGAAAAGGCAGAAGGTACAATTCAACATAGGAGACCTAGTATTAGCACACCTACGCAAGGAGAGGTTTCCTAAAGGTGAATACAACAAGTTGAAATGGAAAAAAAATGGGCCTTGCAGGATTCTTCGGAATTTTTCGGCGGATGCCTATGAATTGCAGCTACCCCCGCCCAAGTATTGGAATTTCACCCATTTTCAATGTGGCTTATCTGTACCCCTACATTGTGGCAGATGAAGAAGACATTTCAAAAGACGAACATGGGACACCCAAAATGAGAATAATTTGTGGATTAAACAAATGCCCCCAGTGAAGCCTCTAGAGATCGAACAAATCCTAGACACCCAGCTGGCCAGACAGACTTGAAGGAAAGAATATTTGCAGTACCTAATCAAGTGGAAGGGTCATCCTATTGAAGATAGTTCTTGGTTAGATGTTGGCTAGATTCAAAGCGTCGGGTACTCTATTGAGAGCTCATGGATAGGAGCCATGAGTTTAATTTACCCTAGGAGCCTGATGTAGGAGCATCTGAGTGAAGAGGCGATAGTTGGGAAATGTTTTTATTTTATTTTATTTTGCTGGATAGAGAGGAAAACACTTTGAGTTTCTGTTTCATTTTGTTTCATCTTGTTTCCTTTAAAATTAAGGTTGACTTAGTCATTGCTATTTTTTAAAATTAGGCAAGCAGATCAAGATAGGATTAGTTAGGGACTTGTTTGAAGAAACTGTTAAACAACTGAAAAGTAACTGAGGAACAATTCCTCAACTGTAAAGAAAATGCTAATAATGCATTGAAAAGGAAAAACCAGAGAGGATGGAGGGGCTTCCATCCAAAGAGGAGACAGAGAGCCCAGAAGTTGTAATTTACAATTATTTGAATCTCTATAGTAGCAAACAATTCAAAATCTGTCATTAAGGAAGTAGATTAACTTTTATTATATTCCCTGTACATAGATGTTTTAGGAATCAAAATGAAAACAAGACAGTGAAACCATTTATTCAAAAGGTCTGAATAAGCATCGACAAGAATTTTGTAACAGGAAGCATTTCAAAACCGAGAACCAAATAGAGGTACACCAACATATATATTTCCTTTTTTTTCCTCAACAAAGAAAAAAACCTAGGTACTGATATTTTCGATATTTTAAAGCATTTCCTGTACATTTCATTTTCATGTTTCATTCAACAAAATTCACTGTACAAACTCTATAACCTAGAAATCGTGGAGGGTTCCAAACCCATGCAAACCAAAACATTACAATCTATAGGCTAGACCCTAATCAAACAGTGAAGGCATGAACACCTCGAAGACCACATACAGACACGAAAGAACCAAAACCCCAAGGGCATAACCGATTATAGACAAGAGCAAGCGATAGAGAAATTGCAAATAGAACAAGCAACAAAGCAAGCAAGAAACCGCTACAGCCACGGAAAGACCCTACCTGGGTTTTCCCTAAGCCCGCGAACAGTCCCAAGGATGAAGATGTGGAGCAGCGTTCCCCTGGAAGGGCCTGCACAGCACCACAGAGCAGGGTAGCAGTTAGTTAGGGCCACGAAACCAAAACAACAATGAATAGCCAACTGGAAGAGGAACGAGGGTTTTTACCTAGAGGAGGATCGATTCCGTGATGGAGGACGAGAGCCGAGACCCGTAGCAGAGGGTTTCCACCAGTAGAAGTGCCATGAGTGTGTTTTTCCTGCTCACCAAGGAGCCAGAGCATTAGAACCTCAAAAACAAAGGGTGAAATTGAAATTGGAATGAGAAGTTTACCTGAGAGTGAGTTCGCCGAGCCGTCCCGTGCAGCGACTAAGCAGGAACTTATGTTTGCAGAGATGAACCATCACCAAACCCAACATCAAACATACAAATCACCATAAACAGAGTAGAAACGAAAGCTTGAGCCAAATGATAGAGACAGATAGACTTGCGAGTGGAAAACGACTTGATACCCTCCAAAAACCAGAGCAGTGAATCACCACAGAGAACGAGCAGAGGCACAACACAAACAAACCACAGAGAGCCAGCGAAGCACAACAAACAACCATATGAGACATGCAAGGCACGATACTTACCAACCATAGCAAGAACGAGGCAAAAACACTAAACACCCACAGAGCCAAACTGTAGCAAATGGGTAATGAATTCCAAACACCCTCAGCAAAAGTGATAACCCATGGTTGCAAGCCCGAGGTCAGTACAGAGGGAGGACAGTAGACAATAAACCACATTAAAGTCATACACCAAAAACCCTTCCACTAAATTTAATTCGAAACTGAAATAATTAAACGGTCACAGCTACGTGTCCCTCCTCGGGATCGCCACCACTTTGAATTAAGTCATAGTTCGTCACTCAAGTATTACAAAGATGCAGTTCATGTGCACAACAATTACTTCAATGGACCCAAAAAAAACTCTTTCAAGAAACCAAGACACATGGAGTGTCAATAGGAGTCATTTGACCTATTAGCTCAGTTGATTAGAGCATCGTGCTAATAACGTGAAGGTCACAGGTTTCAGACCTGCATAGGCCATCTTATCGTTTTGTTTTTGCAATGAATTCAAAGTCACCCAACATTTTCCAAATTTATCATGTCAGATGAGTATTACCATGAAACTCTAACCGGCTGAACCATGATACCATAGCATTACAATTTTATAATTAAGAGCAGATGATGCTTTTTGGTATTCAATTTTTTTAAGTTTTAAGGTCTTCATTTTTTAAGCTTTAAGTTGAATATTTTTATCAAAGTGCCCTCTTTCAACACTTTATGGCTTCAAACCCATTTCTCGGACAAGAAAGATTTTAACCTATTTCTCGGACAAAAAAGATTTTAACCTATTTCTCGCTTTTAAGCTTTTTCAAAATTTTGCTCTCGTAAAGATATTTCAACTCTCGTTCAAATTAAAATGGTGCATTTTATCTTATAGATGATTCATCTATTACTCACTATCTATTCCCATAAAGAAAGGAGACTTTCTCAAATAGATTATTTCAGTTTGATTACTTAAGGTAATAATTTTAACAAAATTGTTCCATTGATAGCAATAAGTTTGTTTCTTAATCCTACAACAAGATATATTATCCAAAGGATTTTGATGTATTTTAGATATCTATTTTGAATATGTGTGATATCGCATAAAAATGATGGATTTAAAGTTACCTTGTTTCATTAAGGTTAAATATAAAATAATAATTGAGATCATTAATATGTCAAATTTAGCATTAGAGTTATGGGTGACGTGGTGGTAAGCAAGACTCCTCCAATGGGACAAACAATGCATGTTGGACCCACCAATTTCCTGCTTAGCCAAATAATGTGACAACTGCCACGTGATCTTACACAATTTTTTTGTTGCCTTCTACTATTCCAACATCGTTTGTTCATTGCTTATGGATGATATTGATGGTTTTCTGGGAAAAGACATTTTTATGAGCATGACATTGATAGAAATAACAAGATAGTGATCATGACTATGTAGGATGGATTTACAACTGATCATGTCGCTAGGCTTATAGTTCTAGTTGCAACCAACAAACCTTAAGAGTTTAACGAAGCAACATGTCGACTTCCTAAGATATTCGAAATTGGGATGGGGGCTCTATCGAGAGAGTGAAAAATTTAGAATTCCATTTTAAAAGGTGTAGTTGTCGAGGGTGATATTGACTATAATTTCATTGCAAGCTTATGTGAAGGGTATGTTGGTTCAAATTTAAATTCGATATGCATGTGAGCAACTTAAGATATGCATGTGAGCAACTTATCTACTAATTCATGAATTTATAGAAAGGGACAAAACGGCCATCATATAACCTCTGAGTTTTATATTGTGGATGTTGTACTATGTTGTGTCGTTCCGTAGCGCCCGACTGCTTCATCGAAAAGCCCAAGAATTATCACCAGGTAAAGGATACAAAATCTCAGCTCTAATGGTGTTATTTCTATGGGGTTCATAGAGTAGTGACAACAAACATATTATAAGTAATATACACATGATATCGAATTAGGTCCACTGAGTAAGCGTTATGACATATCAAGTTATAAACAGCTGTGTAGCCGGTGTAATGGATCAATCCATGTAGCAGAGGCACCTCGAGGAGGAGTGGGATCATTAAATCATAATGATTCTGGAGATGGAAACAACTTAGAAGAGATTTAGGTATTGTAATTTAAAAAAAAAAAACATATTCACTATGGCAATTTTGTGGAAAAAGCATGTTAGGTATTGCACAATTTGTTTCATTGTGTGAAGATTTTGTGGGTTTTGCTTAATATTGCCTACTGTAGGAGGATTGAAAGTCATCTCGAAAGTGGCATATCCATTCATTTTGGCATTACGCAATAAATTCCAGTCTTTATTGTTTTGTAGATAAGTGCATTTTTCTGCAACTTATCCCGTTTGGATTTAGGTAAGCAACCATGCAAATGTCTTTTCTTTTTTCTTTTCAATTCTGTCCTAATTGGAAATTACAAATAATAAACCAATGGTTTATTTTTATTCAGAAATGAGGTTTGTAGTTGAATTTGTACTGTGGTGTATTGCGGTAATTTCGTGTTCAGTGGAAAAACCTTTTTTTTTTCCAAAACACTTTGGAAGTCATAACCACCATTAAATCACCCAACAATAAGAAGCATAAAATATATCTAAGTTAATATAATTTTTGAAGAAAAACTACAGGAGAAATCTAACTTTCTGAAATTTTGATATCCAATTCACATTAAAAAAGGTAGTACCTGCCACAAAGCATCGTTGTTGTACTATGTGCAGTTATCTGGCCATAACCCGTTGATTGAAGAGGGAATCCAAAATCATCTATTTCAGTGGTTCCATTTCAATGGTTCCACAACCAAACCAGCGACTTGAATGAGCCAGGGAAAGAAGGGCCACACTTGAAGCACTGATAGCAGATGGTAAGTAGGACTATGTACATGGCAGGTGGCACCAATACCACTTTCTTTAGACACCGCAGTGTAGGAGGGCTATGTAGATGACAGGTGGCACCAGTGCTACCTTCTCCAGACAGCGCAACATATTCTTATAAAAAACATATTCATATAATAAGGAAGGATATTTTTTGTTCGTTTCATTCTAATGAAAAAACATTTAAAACTATGAGGTAATGTTAGCATTACCTCAATTCCTGAAAAATATTCATGAAGTACATCTTTTAACTAAGATATCAGCGAATATGATAATGGAGCTGCCTCGGGTAAAGGATGATGCCAAGACGTAGTTTACCACTTCTTCATTGGGTAGTCTCAAGAAAGGAACCATGCCATCCCTCAAAGGCCTCCAAGAAAAAATTGGGAATGACAAGGAAGTAATTCCACTACCTAGGTTTGGAATTTGTTTTCTTTAACTTTGGACAAATTAAATGATTTGCCTCATTGTTTCATGGATTGTCAGTAGGGAGGAAAACTAGGGAGGAAAATCAAATAGGGAGAGGAATTGGTTAACTGCTCATGCAATTAGTGCAGGGCACCTATAATTAGCTATAATAAGAATCCATAGAATGTGCCCTTCCAGCTTGGTTGAAGATGGCTCAGCTTAGTTGTGAGAAGAGAAATTATTTTCTCGGCCAATGAGGTAAATTGGATTCATTGGATTCACTTTTATGAAAACGTGAATATTAGTATTATTTCAGTGAAATATGAGGCATTTCCATTCACATCTTACAATAAATAAGTGCCTTTCAACTATTTGAGTCATGGTAAAAGCATTACCTTAACTCCTTTAAAGGAAATCCACTACTCAAATGGATTTGGTTAGTCTTGCCTAAAAATGATTGTTTGAAGATTTACTTGGCATGAAATAGGGCTAATTAATAATTCTTAATCCTATCCTTTCATCATCACAAAACATGCCAAATTGCTATTGGCATAACATAATCCAATCAAGGAAGTCCAAGCCATCAAAATCAAAAGTAGCAGAACACATATTTCATTAAATTTGTAGCCAATGGATCTAGAATTTAGAACTTTAACTAGATTAAGCTTTTTCAAAATGAGGAATTAAAAAATCACTTAGTTCACTAATTTTAATATAGATATTCACCATCTTTTGTGAAAAAGTTATCATCATAAACTATATAAAACAAATTTATATAAACTTGCAAGAGAAAATCTTTCACATCTTAATCTTGGATTCCTTACATTATCTCTTCTAATATTTGTTATGGTTTGTATTAAAAGCTAGGTTTTTAAAGGTTATTTTATGAAAAGAATATTGTGTATGTTACTATTATTAACCCATTTAATTATAATATGATATACTAAATAATATGTACGTATTAAGTTTAATACAATTACTACTAAGACAAGGTTGACACAATTTAAAAGTCTATCACCTTTGCAACACTAGTAATATGGTTGAAGATGAAAAAACTCTCTTAGATCATCCAATTTATACTCATATTGGATTTAAATTTCAAAATATTTGTGACGCTACCAACCTTCTTGATCTTTTAACTAAACAAAATTATGATGATCTTGAAACACTTATTTTAATGTTTTTTGAGCATAACAATAAAATTCTAAAGAATTTTGAGTAATATCTTTATGGATTCTTATATACCATATTTGGTCTTAGTGGATGATAATCATCATGATCACCATCATCATTACATACTATTGTAGGAATTTTGCACCATTTTAGAGTTGATGAAGGAAAATATTTTTTTACGATCAAATTAAATCAAATTAAATGTTGATGAGAGTAGTAGCATAATTTGTTTTTATTTATATTTGTACTTTTGTGTTAAAAACTAAGTTTATTGAGGCTTAATGAATAATAGATTAATATGCAAGATATATATTAAGTATAAAGTTATTTAATGACAAATGATCATAGTAATGTGTCCAATATATACCATCATAAATCCATCTTAAGTACAGATCTAACATGAGCCGAGAGGGATCAAATTTCTTCACGTGCAAATTTTTAGAGTGCAAAATACAATGTGTTATTTTTCATTGTTGAAATTTTATTTTTGAATGTTAAATAGAGTATATATAAGACCAAATAAAATTTTTGACCATAAAAACTTTTTTTTTTCTATATAGATATATATGAAGTTGATATTGACATAAATTACTTAACATAGATCTTCATTTTTTTAATTATAGCCTACATTATTTTTCTATTTAGAACATAATTTTTATTTTTTACTTTTGCACACCCTCTCATATTGGGTTGTAGAATGAGCCTCTCCGCTTAATTACTAATCATTTCAATGATCAAAATCACAAATTAGAATAGTAACAAAGTAGTACAATCTGATTATTTTCAAATACAAGAGGAAAGAGAGAAAATTGACTAAACTATTTGTTACAAATGTTTAGTTTTTATTCATGGAGTTTTTAAGGATATTATATTGAAAAGAACATATTGACATTCATCTAAAACTTAGATTCCTTACATTATTTCCATTATCATTAATATTTATATTTATGTATTAAATTTGACTCATGAATAATAGATTTTGTAAAAACATCCGTACCAATAACATTATTCAACAATATATTAATATTGTGTTTCTTATTATTATTGACCATTTTAAATTTACACTAACTACCTTTCCTATGTTGAGTACAAATTTATTATACTAGTACAATGTTGGCCTCACTTCAAAATCTATAAGAGGAAATATTTTATAAGTCTAGTTGTGTTGTTCAATGATCAATTTTTTTTTTTATAAATTAGAGTGCAACAAAAAAACAAATTTGATTTATATCAATTATAATAAGAAATGTTAATGAAAACTCACTTCAAACATTATTACTAGTCTAGCATTTATTCATTAAGTGTTTAAATGGTTTATATTAAATAGAATACTAATTAGCTACATCACTTCAAAATCTATAAGAGGGAATATTTTATAAGTCTAGTTGTGTTGTTCAATGATCAAAATCATTTTTTTTTATAAATTAGAGTGCAACAAAAAAGGAAATTTGATTTATATCAATTATAATAAGAAATATTAAGGAAAGCTCACTTCAAACATTATTACAAGTGTCTAGCATTTATTCATTAAGTGTTTAAATGGTTTATATTAAATAGAATACTAATTAGCTACTCCACTATTGTTTTAATAGACCAAGTTTAGAAGACGTTGTTTTTAAGTGCATTATTGAATATGATTATGCAAATTTGATATGGTGAGAAGTCATGTTGGTCAAACAAAGCTTTGAAAACTTAAATATTTTATAGCACTTTCATGTAATTTGTATCAACATATGATTACATTGAAATACTAAATAATATAAAACTCCTCCAAAAATAATATGAAGAGAATATTTGATATACAACAAATATTGAAAAGTGTGTCTAAATGTATATTAATAGATCCTTCAAAAAATAAAATTCAATTCATCAATCATATAAACCTAATCTTAAGATATTTGCTTAAGTAGATCAAGAATGACTTCTACACCATATTTATTTATCTTGGTTCTCTCGTAATGTTATTTCTTTGGCATCCATGCCCACACTATGGTATTAATTGGAATAGAGCCAAGTTATGTGTCATGTTACCCAATATTGCTCTAAAAAATTTCCATTGTATTTCCCTGACATAGGCTTCCACCAATCAAAATTTACATGAATATTCTCACTTTCATTATCCCTAAAGATATCTGAGATGGATTTTTTCATCCAAATCATCTCTCCCACATCCTCATTTCCTGATCTAACTAGCAACATGTTTCCTTTCTCAACGTCAATCATTGGCTTGAATTTTGGCTTTGTCTTGTCACATTTGGATCCAACATATACTAGTTCATCGATCACATTATCAAAACCTCCATCCATAATACTTGAGATTACATGGAGTGCATTACGATCAACATCAACAATGTGCCTCGTCTTGTGCCAAAAATCCTCAGCAGATGAATCACCTCCATCTATTATTCTGTGATCATTATAGATTCCATATAATGTATTAAGAACTCTTTCCCAATACACTACTTTATTTTTCCATTCCTCTGTAAAAATTGGTGAATCCTCATTCCTAATAGTGTCTTTCCACATTTTTATGTATGATGTTATCTCTTCCTTTAGTTATTTTAAATAGGCACCATTCTTTTTGGAAGCTAATAAAGATGGCTTACCTATGGGAATTATAGGTTGACCTTCATCATCTTATTGAAAATAGCAACAATAAATGTCAAAAATAGAATCCAGGAATTCCAATTTAATTTGTCCTTCAATTAAATTGTGAATTAAATTGTAATTCTTTTCTCATAGCAACTTGTAAATAGTTAATTAAGTTTAATTAACTTAATTGACTTAGGAATTTCGAGTTGGAAGTCTTTCTAAAGGCATGTATATGTTATCCCTATATTATAGGGGTTCAGGATGAGTTAAGTATGAGTGGTAATTAGTTAACTCAGTTTATTTAAGTCCAGTTAAA
Source organism: Pinus taeda (assembly GCA_000404065.3). Classification (NCBI taxonomy): domain Eukaryota; kingdom Viridiplantae; phylum Streptophyta; class Pinopsida; order Pinales; family Pinaceae; genus Pinus; species Pinus taeda. The sequence continues at coordinate 398,852 of APFE030795129.1, forward strand.
TTAGTTCCAAACTGTTTGAAGAAATAATAGTGAGCTAACAGTTAGTAGATGCATTAGTGCACTCAACTAGTGTTACTCCAGTTAACTGAATATTCCGTCATCAAAAACTCATGCATGTCAATTCTGAGAAAGACCCAGATGAGACTAGAGTGAAGGGACAGTGTGATATTTGTTGTATATTTTCTAAGTTCTACAAATGGTGCATGCAACCAGGAACTGAACCTAGAAGGGATTGCACAATTATGGATGAGCAATTTCCCTTTAAATATAGGCTAATTCTCTCAAGAATTGTGCAAAGAATTAGAAGCTTGGTGGCATGGAAATTTGGCTGAGTATTGGCCAAGGGAAGTCATCAAGTGGAGGATAGGAAAAAATTGTGCAGGATAAGGTCAAGGTTCAGCAAAGCATATTGTATTCATTTGAATTCTTTGACCAAGGGCACATTGGAATAGAGACTTGGAGAGCTTCTAAATTGGCTAAGATTTGACCTTGAGCTTGCTTATGAGTTGGTGATTGAATTTTATAAGTGTTGGGATTGTTCTAGAGAGAAAAGGCATTGTAATTTCATCTTGATTTTTCGGATTAATACAAAATAGATAGTGGGGTTTTGAGTTGTGGTTTTCCCCAGATATTTATTGTGTTATGTGCTTTTGATTCTCTTCCTCTATTGATTATTGTTTGCTTGATATTTATGGACTTCTTCTGTAAAGAGTAGAAGTAGATTCTTGTCCTTGCTTTATCAAATTATATTAGCTTTTGAATCTACAGGATTTTCTACATGGTATCAGAGCTGAGAATAGTATACTAGAGGATATTTTGAAGTTTTAAGTTTTGGGCCATGAGTTTGCAGAGCAGATCTGAATTTTTTGTGCAAAATTTTCAGAAACAAATAGTTTATTTAGATTCTTTGCGAAAAAATACCCAATTTCAAAAAACAAATCAGTCGAATTGGTGTTCGGATGAGGGAGATATCGCTGATTTAAAATCATCTCTTTTTCTAGAAAATTTCGTGATGGAGGGACAAATGAAATAGATTGGTGTGCTAGCCAAGAACCTGTATGCTATTGAGGTTCAAGATGCATGCAAATCCTTGAGGAGCAAGGCAAAGGTTAGAGACTTAGTGGTTGAGAGGGAGAGTAAATTACCTCTCAACATGCAACCCCAAAAGAAGCCTCGGAAGCAGCTTCAGGAAGCTGTGGAGTAGCCACAATTAGAGAAGATGAGACGATACTGAGTGAAGATATCCACTCAAGTAGAGAAGAATAAGTCTCAAAGGTAGTCTTAAACAATTGCGGAGTAGCCACAATTGGAGAATTCGGGAGGAGACCGAGTGGAGGCATCCAGTCATGTAGAGACCTCTAGTAGGGAGGGAATTCCGAGCCAAGTGGATAGAGGGATCACATAAAACCATAGCTCTAGGTGTGAGGTGGGGCGATTTGAAGTGATAGTCCCTAGATGGATGAAATTAGGCAGGGTCCATTGAGTGGTTTTATCTCATGGATCGTACCTTGCTACAAGAGCCCAAAGTACATAGTAGCGAGAGGAATCAGTGGGATTCATGCAGTCAGAGATCAAAGTGATAGAGGCTAGAGCTATCAGATACTGAAGAAGCATAGAGAGGGTTGTAAACAGTGTAGAAAGGTAGAGTCAACATAAGCGTAGAGTTTTCAGTTGATAGAGGCAATACCAGTCAGAAACTTTAATGATAGATGCATCATTTTGATTCAGGTTGGATGTTTTTTGTTTCTGGAGTTGCTAGAGATACCACACTCGAGAGAAGTGTTGCATGAAAAACATTCCAAAGGTTTAGGATCGAGATCAAGTTGAATTCATTTCTTTTTGAGAGGGAGTGTTGAAAATAGCAACAAGAAATGTTAAAAATAGAATCCAAAAATTCCAATTTAATTTGTTCTTGAATAAAACCGTAATTCTTTTCTCATAACAACTTGTAAATAGTTAATTATGATTAATTGACTTAGGAATTTCGAGTTGGAAGCATTTCTGAAGTCATGTATATGTTATCCCTATATTATAGGGGTCTAAGATGAGTTAAGTATGAGTGGTAATTAGTTAACTCAATTTATTGAGTTAAGTCCAGTTAAATTAGTGCCAAAATGTTTGAGGATATAATAGTGAGTTAATAGTCAGTTGATGCATTAGTGCACTCAACTAGTGCTACTCCAGTTAACTAAATATTCCATCATCAGAAACTCATGCATGTCAGTTCTGAGAATTAAGACCCAGTTGAGACTAGAGTGCAGGGACATTGTACTATTTGTTGTAAAATTTTCTAAGTTGTACAGATGGTGCATGCAATTAGGAATTGAACATAGAAGGGATTGCGCAGTTATGGATGAGAAATTTCCCTTTAAATACGGGTTAATTCTCTCAGGAATTGTGCAAATAATTAGAAGCTTGGTGGCTTGAAAATTTGGCTAAGTATTGGCCAAGGAAAGTCATTAAGTGGAGCATAGGAAAAACTTGTGCAGGTTAAGCTCAAGGTTGAGCAGAGCATATTGTATTCATCTGAATTCTTTGACCAAGGGCACATTGGAATAGAGACTTGGAGAGCTTGTGAATTCTAAGCTTTGGCCTTGAACTTGCTTATGAATTGGAGATTGAATTTGCTGAGTGTTGGGACTGTTCTAGAGAGAACAAGCATTGTAATTTCATCTTGATTTTCTGGATTAATACAAAACAGATAGTGGGGTTTTGAGTTGTGGCTTTCCCCTGATATTTATTGTGTTATGTGCCTTTGATTCTCTTCCTCTATCGATTATTGTTTCCTCAATGTTTATGGGCTTCCACTGTAAAGAGTAGAAGTAGATTATTGTCTCTTGCTTTAGCAAAATGCAATAGCTTCTGAATCTACATGATTTTCTACACATCTATATTCCATAACTCAACTGGTTCTGACCACTCAATATCTCTAATGGATTCTTTGTACCATAGTACTATAACATCATTAAGTATAAGAAATTGGAAGTATTGGATATTAAGATGTCCAACTAGTGCATTTTTTCCCTCCTTGACGTAACCATTAAGGAAACTTTTGAAGTCATAGACCTTGTCAATAAGTGTAGGTGGAAACACTCGATTTTCTTCAATTATGCGATATGTGTCCATCATTTTAGGTAAATAATATATATATTTACACTTTAGGTTAGAATAAATTCTTCCATAGGTTCCATCTATGTCTTCATGGGTGTGCCCTACAAGTAGGAACCCAACCTCAATAGTGATGAAGACACCAAGTGCAGTTAAAAGTGATAGAAACATGAAAAGATAGTGATTCTTACTATCACTTGCTGCATTGTCAAACTGTAAAAACAAATGTGGAGGAAGAGGTTTAAAATCAACATTTTGACTTTTTTATTTTCCATGAGATATAAAATCGTCCTTGTACACTTGACATTTTGAGTAAATAGAGGTGTCAAGTACTGAATTTGTAAGTGGGTTTCTTGAACTTCCACTCTCATAAATTAGATCACCATACTTATCAATTTGTGGATGTTCAAGGTCCCTTAAACACTTTGCAAGGGATGTAATAGTAAATTGTGATCCCATTTGTACAAATGGTAGGGAGAAATGACCAAAACCTCTTGCCTTATGCCCATATGTTAGCATACCTAACCATAAAAAACCTAAATTTGTTATGTTAATATATTTTTATTTGACACATAGCCTTGGCATTGATGTCTTTGTTTTATCCATTTTATGATGGATAATGCTCAAATACTCCTTTCGAAACCACTCTGACATAATTCTATGGGCATAGTAGCAATATCTTCCAAACATAACAATCTTGTTATGTTTGTTCAACTTACCTTGTACCTTTTCTTCCAACGTTTTTGTAGTCGCTGACTTCATATGTGCTTTAAACACAATACATTCATTGCATTTACTAAAGTTGGTGCTATTTGAAAATTCCACATCTTGAAACTTAGTGTTCCAGATCTTGCTCATTGTTGACTGTGATATTCATGGGTAAGTGATTTTTTTAAGAGCCTCATTGAACTATTTTAACAAATAATTTTGTGTGTAAATCAAAGGAAGAAATCTTAAAGGAGGAGATGTTCCATCTTCTTCAACTTGACATGCTTTATTTGGTGAAAAATCTAAATTATCCATTACAATTTGTGCAATATTTCTATGGTTGTCATGGTATGTGCTCGTGCTTTACATGTGTTGGTGTTACCATGAATAAATTTGATCTATCAATGTTGGAAGTAGTATTGGTAGTTATATAATTTTCTTTAAGGAATCTTATGTATCTTATACCATGCTTTCTTACAAATAATATTCCCATTAAATCTCATGTCCTTTATATTTCTAGCAATACGTGGTAGACCATGACCATGGCTCTTTGACATGACTGTGTTTGACATGAGTGAATTCAAGACAAATTTCCTAATACCATATTTATTTATTTGTATCATACCCCTTCTAGCACTTGCAATGGCCTTCCCATCCACATGTTGAAGACAATCTTTTCTACAACATGCATCTGCTACCAAAAGTCAAATTTCTTTCTCTTCATCTATTTTTGTCTGATAATTTGCAATTTTTTTTGTAGCCATAACTCATTTAATCCTTTTATATGGCCTTTTTACATGCATATCAATTAAGTTTCTATATTTTTCATTACAAAGACACCCATCCCATTTATTTAAGGGATTTGTCTCCTCTATAACATCCCATATCACCATTTCCTTAGGTGGCTCCTTGAACTTTTCCTTGACCCTTAATATCACACCTTTGTTGTCTACCAACTTATTTATTGTCCATCTAATCAAACAATGTATAGAATTATCCCCAATTCTGTATATTTCACGATTTCCATCCATCTCTTCCAAAAAAGCATCAAATTCCATTTCACCTAATGTTTCACCTTCAACAATGTCATCGTCGTAGATATTAACTAGCATTCCTTTGGCAATGCACATGCTTGTTCCCATGCATTCATGTGTAAGAGAAACCTTTGTACATATGACTCTAACCCTATCTTGGGGAATATTTATGGCATGATCATGACAGTGAGGTACCAAATATGTTTATGGCCAAACCTCATAAGATTCCAATGCACCCCCTAGTGTTTTCTCAAATCATGTTGGATGTGGTAGAGGAGCATCATGTTTTAACACCTTCTCAATTTTAACCACTATGCATCCCTTCTTTACCATCTTTCGATGCAATTTATGACCAAGATTTGTATTGAATATGGAGCCCTCACCCACCTTCACTCCATGTTGTAGAAGATCTATCTTGTCTCCGATAGAAAATGTAGAAGGTGACTTAGTAATCCCATCAATCTCCTTACCTTAGTTACATTCTTTGGGACTCGCCAATTCAAAATGGTCTTTATCTTGTCTAGGTCAATGCGGAGTGGACGAGTCCTCATTGAGCTACAATGTAGAACTACACATTTTGCATACACACTCTGATTTCTAGGAGCTATTTGTGCCCACTTCTACATGACCAGTCATAGATCCCTCGTACTCAAAAGGAGGTGTGTAGGGAAGAAGATAAAAATTAGAGATTGATGTGGGAGAAAGGTTATGGGCTTGTGTAAGCAGAAAATGAAAAATATCTATTCTAGTTCTATTAATAGCTATGGGTTTGGGAATGTACATGTAATGGAAAAATTACATCAATCGATTAAGATATGGTATGCTACCAGTGAATATTTGAGAAAAGAAATGAAGCTGAATTTTAGCATAACTGATCCCTTAAATCTTATCTAATCAATATTATTACGAATTCTATATCTCCATAATTGTAAATTATGATCAAATCTATGGAAGCATTGGTTTATACATTCCTGTTGGTATCGACCCTTGGGATAATATTTTTCGTTATTTTCTTCTGAGAACCACCCAAAGTTCTGACTAAATGAGAACCTATAAACGGATATAAATAAGGTTAGTATTTTCTAAAAAAAAGCATTTATTATACTATAAATAATATTTAACACATGCTTTAATATTTTTATTTACCTATGATGTGCCTCAAATCCATGATCTTCCATGGATGTATGTCCCCTTCATTAAAATCCTCCTCAATCAAATGTGGTTGAGTGACATCAATTATCAAAATTGTAACATAGCCGACATTAACCCTTTCTCCGACATAGTAAGTTCTAGACTCTCTAGATTTGACCCTTCCTAGCCCAACGACTTGATCATTAATAAGAAGATCAACATAGTCCCCCTTTTGCCAAAATCATATTTTCCATTTTAGCTTGTACCAATTATGTAACACAATTAAATCGTATTTTGTAATTAAAAGGTTGAACCATGTAAAGTGTGATTTTATATTTTTGTAAAAAGACACAGCTTTCAAAAAAGTAATATAGATGCAATAATTTAAATAATATGGTAGTCATATTGAAGGTAATGAAACATTGTTCCCCACCATCTAGTGCCTACTGTCAAAATGTATATTACATACAAATTACACAAAAGATATGTAGACAATATCATATAACGACACATATAAACTCATATAAAACCACCAAGTTCCTATTTAACTTCAGAAATGGCACTTGTAGTCTTGATGCATGTCTATGAATAAGGATCATAAGAAATTTGTAGAAGTTTTAGAACCAAAACATGGTCCTTTGGAAAATCTAAGAAATTCCAAGATTGATGCTACATAAGATGTGTAAAATCCCCTTGAGAAGGAGAAATTATATTTATATTTTACTTAGTGAGGATGTTTGATGTTTGAACTTGATAATCGAAAGAAAAACTAGAGGTTTTCTTCCAAATAAAAGTGTTGGTACTGTAAATACTATATAATTCTCATTTTTATTCCAAAAGAAAAGAAATCCCATTTTACAAATCTTTAGTTCCAATGTTACCACTCCCTACCTATATACATCTATGCACATACTATTTAGAATATACAAAGGGATGTTAACTTTAGGTCCTCAAAAAGTGTATATTTGAGTTTTCCTAGATTGTTATGTTGATGAGGAAGAGTCTTATCTTATGCCTCCAAACATTAGTGAAATTGTTTTTGGAAGTTCATAACTATACAACAAAATGGAGATAAAAACAATACATGTTAAAAATTTGTGCTTGATACTATTGGCATTATGGCACAAGTTTGGCACTATGGCACAGGTGTTGTCCTTGATGGCAACGTACTCGGGTGGCAGATCATAGTTCAAGCTCTCAGAATGGAAGAAAACTTCATATACGCAGGTTCCTTTTAACCAGGTCATGTATATACATAGTATTGATGATAAAAAGTCGCATATGCATATACACACAATTTCATGCACGAAAAAGTGCATACATGTGGGAAAGATTATTTTTGGGTCCATGGTAATTGGACCTATGGTTTTAGACCTTGGTGTTGCATCTGAAATATTGAACCCAGGTATTGGGTCCCTAGTATTGGTTATATATGGTTTTGGGCCATGGTTTGAGTAAGGCTAAGACTATAAAAAGGAAGAGATCATTTGGCAAGCTAATTGACTCAAGTGTTGAATATCTTATGAGGAGCAAGATCTAGAATACTGGTGATTGGTTTATGTTGCATAGCTGGATCTGAATCAAGGAGGAACCTGAGCGTTACAAGATGGATAAGTTCTATTGAAGGGTCAAATATCAAGACTTGAATAGTAGTATCTTTTTGTGATTTTGATCTATTATATTTGACACATGAATTAATCTATGAATTTGATAATTTGGGTATAATTAATGCTTGAATACTCAAAAAAGGGAAAATTCTCTTTCATAGATCTGTATGCAAGTTTGGCGCAGCGAAGGCGCGTATACACGTCAGTTCAGTAATTCAAAGAAGCATATGCGTAGGTTTGCCTTTATACAGAAGCGTATGCACGCATGCTCCTCGTCTTGAAATAGTGTATGTCTCATAAAATATGTTTTAGCTACTTTGGTTTATTGCTACAGTATTCTGGGTTTAGAATTGGTATCTGGTTACTGTTATTATTATGGTTACAACATTCAGAGAATTGATTGTTTGATTCAGTATTGGGTTGTACAAAGAAGACTGGTTGATGCAGATATACTTGATGTTTGATTGATGTTATTCATGGATCCAGTCTGAAAATTTATGAAACGTGGTCCTTGGAAGAAAAGAGAAGGTTGTAGCCTTCTGTAAGTCAGCACCTACGTACTAGTACCTCAGCTAGTATAATAGCTAAGGGGGTTGCAGCTCCCTTCTAGGAGAAGCTGGAGAATGAGAGAAGGTTGTAGCCTTCTGCAGGTTGTAGCCTGTGTACTGGTATAAGACACGCACAAGTACAAAAACATTGTAAAAAGAAGTTTCTAAATTGAAAGAAGATAGAGACAAGTTGCAACAGGTGGTTTTCACCCACATTGGGTTTCCACCTTATATCTTGTGTTCTTCTGTGTGACTATTTGATCTATTTTCTGTTTCTAGTTACTGTTTATATGGTTCTGACACATAGATTTATGAACAACATCTGAAGAATAAATTAAATTATAAGTCTGCAACTTATACGCTAGTTTCATTAACTGAAGTTGTGTATATACGTTGTTTTCATTAACTCAACTAGCATATACAAATTTGTGTATGAAATGAAAAATAATTGACTTGATAATGCTGATTCACCCCCCTCTCAGTATTATTTCCAACGGATACTTTAAAGTTGCATACATGTGCATTGGAAGCAAAATATAGTGTACCTCAACAATACATTTATTCAAAAACTTCAAAATTATACAAAGATCACATTATTCTCTTATACAAAGCTATACCATTATCTCCATTAATATGGTATAGCTTTCCTTCCAACTTAATCAAAAATGTAGTGCCAACAACAATATATATTTATATACACTTCTTTTTCACTATCATTGATCTTCATAAATTGTTCCAAATTCAATAAAAGGGCACATCAAAAGCTATAACTCAAACCATTGTGATTATTGAGACAATGTCCCCCCTAGAGCATTGGTTGTATATTTGTAATGGTGTCTAGAAGAAAGATAGTAATCACTATGTATCCTTCTTGCATAATCACAAATGGACTGCTAAGAACAATATCAGAGCACTAACCTTAGTGAGGGTGAAATCTTGATAGTTTTCCTTTTGGCACAAGAATAAAGAAACCTAGTGCATTCTATATTTCCTTCTAACAAAAATACAAGCACATTTCTAACAATAATGTTGCATTGCGAAAAAAAATATAACACATGCAAGATTTACTTTTATCACAAACGCAAACACATTTCAACAATAACATTGCAATATGAAGGAAATTTAACACATTCTAACCTTCCTTCTAGCATAATGACAAACATATTTCTAATAACAACATTGCATTATGAAGGAAAGATAATGTGTGCTCGCTTTCCTTCTATCGCAAGTAGAAGCCCATTTCAAACAAGAACATTTCACCTCAAATGAAAGCTAACAATCAATATCATTCCTTCTACTAAAAACATAAGCATATTACTAGAAGCAACATTACATGGTCAAATAAATCTAGTACATGCTAGATTTTCTTCTAGCACAAACACAAGCACATTCCCAACAATAATATTCTAAGGCAAACGAAATCCACCACATGTTAAATTTCTTTCTAATGTAGATAGAAGCATATTAGTCACAAAAACGTTGCAAAGTAAAATAAATCTTACACATTCTAGAGTTTCTTCTAGCACAAACACAATCACATTGCCAAAAACAACATTACAGGGCGGAAGATATCTAGCCTACACTTGGTTTACTTCTAGCACAAACACAAGCACATTGCCAACAATAATATTGTATGGAAAACGAAATCCAACGCATGATAGATTTCCTTCTAGCACAAACACAATTACATTTCCAAGAATATTTCATTGCAAAATAAATCCAATACAGGTTATATTTCATTCTAGCACAAATACAAGCACGTTGCCAACAACAATATTGCATTGTGGAATAAATCTATTGCATACTAGATTTTATTCTAGTACAAACACAAGCATGTTACTAACACCAATATTGCATTGCAAAATAAATTTAGTGCATGCTATAATTCTTTCCACCATACACAAACATATTGCCAACATCAATATTGTAGGATAAAGGAAATCTATCTCATGCTAGATTTCCTTCTATCACAAACATAAGCATATTTCCAATAACAATATTGCAACATGAATTAGATCTCACATGCAATTTGTACTTATATCTCAAACACAAACATGTCACCAATAACAACATTTCAAGGTGAATGAAATATAACACATCCTAGATTTCGTTCTCTTGCAAATACAAGCACATAACAATATTGTAGGGTGAAAGGAACATATTGCATATTAGATTTACTACTAGCGCAAACAAGCATATTGTCAAAAACACCATTGCAAGACAAAATAAATTTGGTGTGTGGTAGATTTCCTTCTAGCACAAACACAAACACATAACATTGTAGGGTCAAAGAATCTAGCGCATGGTAGATTTTGTTATAGCATGAACGAAAACATATTACCAACAACATTCCAGGGAAAAAGAAATCTAGCACATGCTAGATTTCCTATTAGCACAATCACAAGCACATTTCCAATAACATCATTGTAAGGTGAAGGAAAAATGACGCGTACTAGATTTCCTTCTAGCACAAATAATTGAATTGCCAACAACAACATTGCAATGTGAAAGAAATCTAGTGCACACTATATTTCCTTCTAACGCATATACAACCACATTGTCAATCAACTCATAGAGGGGTGAAAGAAATTTAATGTGTGCTATATTTACTTCTAACACAAACACAAAAACATTACACCATTTTTAGATAAAAGAAATCTAGCACATGGTAGATTTACTTCTAGCACAAACAAAATCATATTGCCAACAACCACATTGTAATGAAAAATAAATCTAGTGCATGCTAGATTTCTTTAAAGCAAAAATAGAAGCATGTTGCCAATAACAACATTGCAAGGTGAAGAAAATATAACATGTGCTAGATTTATGCATAGCACAAACACGAGCACACAAAAACATTGTAGGGTGAAATAAATCTAGTGTGTCATATTTTCTTCCAGCATAAACAAAAGCGTATTTCCAACAACAACATTGCATGGAAAAAAAATCTAGAACAACTTCTATCACAAACACAAGCACATTTCCAATAACGACATCGCAAGGTAAAATAAATTTAACACATGTTAGCTTTACATATAACACAAATACAAGCATACTACCAACAACAACATTTCATGCCAAAAGAAAACTAGCGCACTATATTTCCTTCTAACATAAACACAAGCACATTGTGAAGTTGAAGGAAATCTAACACGTGCTAGATTTCCTTCTATAATAAAGAACCAAATTGACAAAAGCTATATTGCAGAGCAAAAGAAATAGAGCACAACTTCTAGCCCAAATGGAAGCACATTTCCAATAACGTTGCCAAGGTGAAGGAAATCTAACATGTGTTAGATTTACTTCTACCGTAAAAAACCAAATTGACAACAACAATATTTCAGAGCAAAAGAAATCTAGCATAGTTTCTATCCCAAACACAAGCACATTTCCAATAACAACATTGCAAGGGGAAAGAAATTTAACGCATTTTAGCCTTATATGTAGCACAAATACAAGAATACTACCAACAACAACATTGCATGCCAAAAGAAATATAGTGCATGCTATATTTCTTTTTAACACAAACATAGGCACATTGCTAATAAGAACATTCTAAGGTGAAGGAAATCTAACACATGTTAGATTTCCTTCTGTCATGCGGAATGAGTCAAGGTTGCGGACAAGATCGACCTTCCTAGTATCTAAAGATATCTAGTGACAAGAAAGACAATCAAAAACTATCTTTCTCTAAATATGCAATTAAAACAAAGGAAAACAAGTGTTTTAGGCCTACCTTGGGTCCAACGCAATTTTGTGGAAGCCTCGCTCCCTCGCTCCAAATGAGCTTCCTTGAAGTGTAATTCTGCAAACACAAACAAGCAAACCAAATTAAATAGCACCTGAAAAGCCAGTATTATAAAGCATATTCATCATAATGATCAAGGAGATTATGAAACAAACCACATAAGACAATTTGTTGAGAAAAATGAATCTGATTGTATTAATTCAAATGAAGAAGAACTTTACAAGATGCTATACAAGCTCCTCCCAAGGTCCGACAAGAAGTCTCCTCTGCTTTAACAAGTTTCACTCACTTCCCAATGAAGCCAAAAAGGTATGTGATCTCTCCTCTCAAGTTTAACTAGGAAGTCCCAATTCCTTTAGCATTTACCCTCAAAATGTTCAGCTTCTAACCTCTCTAGCAACTGACCCAATGCCTTAATTTATAGTGCAATGGAGGGAAGTTACTAGGTCCTCCTTCAAAGGGATAAAGCCCTCCTTCAAAGGGATAGCTCCTTCTATCAAGGGATTAGCTCCTTCTCTTTTGGGATGCATGAACCACCTTGGAGCGAAAAATCCACATCAAAATCCTTCTAGAAACATCTAGAATTAACCCAAAAGTGAGTTTTTTAGGATAAACTTGTGCCTTATTGACTTATATAGGGGTACGCACCCACCCCTTTACAGACAGAGCATGCAGGTACGCAGGTATTATGAACAAAGGGTGTGGGTCCATAGGTAAAAGTAGGAGAAAGTGCAGAACCAGAGTAATATTGATTTTCAATGTCTTTCTCTCATTTGCAAAGCTTGACATGAAGAGCTAAGGTTTGAGACTTGCTTAGGAGGCTAGTATAAGTGATGACAGACCCATACTGACTGCAAATAATCATGGTGACGATATTTTTGTGTAATAGATTGCCCCTAAAGTGCGAAGTCTATCGTAGATGAGGATTTCATTTATTATTTAAGAAGAGTGAAGTACTTTATCATTTCGAGGATTATCTTGCGGAGAGCCCGGTTGGAACCTATAAAAACATTCAATTGCAAAATATATATATGAGATCATATCATCGCTGAGGTAGGCATTCCCATACACAGATCAAAACTAATTAGAAAACTAACTACTGCTCTAATATAGGAACAATCTTGTAATACATCATAAGTATAGACACATGTAGACACAGTATGGACGCAACCATCTATTTATGAATAGTCTACAACATAATGAATACAAAATTCCTCGTAGCCTGGATGGTGGAAACTAGATCCAGGGTCTTCATTGCTACTCCTCAAAATAGTATGATTCTATCCATGTGAATAAATGTGTTAAAGTCAAACATGGTAGAAACCACTTGATTACTAGTCAATGATGTAAACTGTTAACAAGTGTGAGAGAAACCACCAATAATGACAATGGCTCTCAAAGTACTCAGTACAATCCATGAGATGTGATTAG
>APFE030795132.1:0-15025 GCA_000404065.3 Pinus taeda
TAGCAAAGCCAAGAAGGGAACAAAGACCAGCTCCTCCATTCAGTGTTATGGCATGCCTAGTGGGATGCAAAATTGACACTGATGAGACACCTAACTATGCATATGCAAAGAGCTATTGATCGCTGATGGAGGGCTTAAGACCGACACTAACACTACCTATGGTTTTGTGCATGGATTTCGCACATGTTTTGGGCATGATAGTTTTCTGTCCATGGTATTTTGTAGATCTGGTAAATGGAACTACGGTTATGTTCTAATCCACAGTTAATGGATTGGGGTTGATGGATGCTTATGAATGTATATATATGTATTGTAAATTTGAAAGGAATATAATTAAAAATCAATATGGTAGTCCCCGTTTTGGGATCTAGGGGAAAATACATGTGTATATCTGTTTTATGTTTTATGCTCTCGTCATTATTTATTTTTTGTTTTTAGAATTTTTATGCAGGTAATTTTAGTATGGGGTTAAATCCTACACCTATGAGAGCAACTTTAGCTTGTTTGTTGCTCCCTTTCCCATAACATGAGAGAAACTATGGCCTAAAATCTCCAAAATAGTAGTGGGACCCAGGGACAAGCTGTCTAAATGGCTGACTTGTGTCCTAAGGGTTTTATTAATGATGTTGAATGACTTTGTGGGATGTTCCGTCGATTCCACTTCCTTAAGGTCACATAGGAGGTCGAATCTGATCATAGTATCATCTCGTCTCATGTTTAACATAGTTATCATGGTTACTTTGGGTAGACTTCAGAGGGGGTGTTACACAAGGGTGTGGTATCACTTGAAAAGATGCATGACTTGCATAACCACTTTTAGGGAACTATGAATGCCAAAATCCATATCTCTACGTTGTTGCATCAATAGATCAATCTAGGAAAGAAAAAGGATCCCAAGTTTGCGAATCTCAGTACATGTTGTACGTCATAAGAGCGACAGGCTTTCATCTGCCTTTCTAAATAGTACCATAATGTATTCATCTAGATGTACGATGAACTTAAGACATATGACACACAAATAATCCAACACATTATACCGATCAAGGATGGGGCCAATCCTTTTCAGCAAAAGATGAGGAAAGTTCATCCATCAATTGAGCCCCTTATATAGAAAGAATTGACCAAGTTTCGAGTTGCTCAGATCATCTATAAAGTGTGACATTCAACATGGCTGTCTAATTTAGTGCTTGTTAGAAAGAAGTATGGGGAGATCTACCTATGTGTAGATTTCCATAATCTCAATCGTGCCTCAGACAAGGACAACTACCCTTGCCGTCCATGGAGAATATACTACAAACAGTATCTGGAGAAAAGACGTTTCCTTTTCTTCACATATTTTCAGGATACAACCAGTTTCTAGTAGAAAAGCTTGAAAGACTCAAAACTACATTCTGCACCAAGTGGGGTATGTTCAATTTCCACAAAAATTCGTTCAGGTTAGTAAACACAGGTGCAAAAGTTCAGCACACAATGATATCACCTTACGTGGGCTTGTTGGACAGAGCATGCTAGTCTACCTTGCTAATGTAACAACCTTCTCAAGGCAATGGTCACACCACATGTGCCATCTCAAGAAGATTTTTCAGTGATGTCAGAAATATGGGATATCCTTGAATCCCAAGAAGAGAATCTTCGCAGTGTCCAAGGGTAACCTGCTTGGGCACATCATAACCAAAAGTGGGATCAAGGTAGAACCAGACAGAGTTCAGACCATCACACAGATTCCCTACCCCATGAACAAGAAAGCTATACATTCTTTCTTAGGGAAGATCAACTTCCTCATAAAGTTCATCTTTGACTATCCTCAGATTGTGAATCCCATTTAGGAGATGATCAAGAAAGACGGAGTTTATAGTTGGGGAAAGAGGGAAAAGGACGTTTTTGCTCGTATCAAGAAAGAAATGTCTATACAACCCAAACTTTAGTAAATATTTCTTTCTCTACACATTTTCTTCTGACACTTCACTCACTGCGGTGCTCACTCAGAAGGATGAGTTGAACAATGAGTGACCCATCTCCTTCATGAGTGCAAGCCTACAAGGACCCGAACTCAACTATCCTGCCATGGAAAAACAAGCTTATGCAATGTATAATGTGGTGAATAATTTCGGACCCTACTTGTTAAAAAACCATTGCATTATCTTTGTGCCACACCCAACAGTTAGATCACTAATTGTTTAGTAAGAGCTGGGTGAGAGAAGGGCGAACTTGATGACATGACTGCAAGAGTATGATCTTGAAATGAAACAAATTCATACCATAAAGGGTCACAGTTTTTGTGAACTAGCAGCGGAAGAAATTAATGTGCAAGAGGAAGAAGAAGAGCTCACAGGCTAGGAGAAAGAAATCGAGATGTATAATGTTGAGCAAGCCTGTCCCACTTCGCACGAAAACTCTTGGTATGCAAAGGTGCAGAAGTACCTTGAGCAAGGAACCGTTCACTCTCATTTTTCGATGAGGCAAAAGAGGGAAATCCAACTTAAATATTTGTGATACTAGGTAGTGCATGTGGTGCTATATAGAAAGAACCATAATGCTATGTTGCTCAAGTGCCTCGAGGCACAAGATTCAAAAAATGTTTTACATGATCTCCACGACAGACCAGCCGAGGGACACTTTGCAGGTAACACCACAACACACAAGGTTATGCAGGTTGGCTTATACTTGCCTACATTATTGAAGTATCCACGTGATTATGCCCGCAAGTGTTCGGTCACTCAAAGGTACACCAACAGAAATTGGAAGTCAGCAGCCCCCTTGTAGCCTATTGCAGTGGAAGAACCATTCCAACAATGGGGCTTGGATATCATTGGAGAAATTTTCCCACCTTCATTGAAGCAACATTGCTATATTTTGACTGCTACAGATTATTTCACGTGGTGGATAGAGGTAGTTCTGATGAAACAAGTGAACGATCAAGAAGTCATCAGCTTCCTACAACATAATATCTTTTCCAGGTTCGACATTCCTATGCCACTTGTTTTTTATAATGCAAGGTACTTTTATTCGTTAAATATTTATGAATTTGCAATGGAAAATGGTATTTTTTTGAAGGATTATGTTAATTACTATCCACAGGGTAATGTTCATTCTATATCCACAAACAAGAACCTCATTTGCATCATCGAAAAGACCATATTCTCTAAGCAACAAAACTAGCACTCTGCTTTGGTGAATGATTTATGGGTTGACCGAGTCGCTCCTAAGCCTTCTTTGAATACTTACCCCTTCTTCTTAGTATATGGAAAGGAAGCCATCCTTCCACCAAATATTTACTTGGCTGCTCCTAGTTGTCCTAAGAATCCAAAGGCAAGTTATGCCTTTCAGTTCAACATAGGATGGACACATTGCACAAGTTACAGGAAGAAAGGATGAAAGAAAAAGAAGAATTTTCTCTCCACTAGAACCATATCAAGATATGGTTCAATAGAAAGTTTACAGGGAGTAGTAGCTTCAGTGTGAGTGACTTAGTCTTAAAGTGGGACAAAGCCCATGAGGACAAAGGCAAGCACTCTAAGTTTAAATCCATATGGATTGGTCTATATATAGTCCACGAGAAGCTTGGACAACATGCATATTGCCTCTAATCACTTGCTGGGAAGTTTGAATCTCCCTTATTAATGACCAAGATTTGAAATTTTATTTTTAATGAGTATTGGGGCCGCGCACCACGCTATATACATAGTGTTTTTATTGTTTGTTATTTTCTTTTATTCGTTTCCTCCTGTTTTTGTTTCAATAAATAAGAGTTGCGCCTTACTACGTTCTCGCTTCTAACTGTGTATGTGGCTCAAGTTTAAAGAGTCTTGTGACACTATAGCCCTTTCCTAGTTCTGTGTTCGTCTTCTTTTTGTTTGGTTGAAACTTTTCACCAATGAAGTATTGACGGAAAATATGATCCATCTATAAGGACATATTTGGTCGAACCATGAACCTTTGTCCAATCTGGGAAACCTCATGCCTATACTCATTTTTCTTCTTTGGTGTTTTCAAGCTGATCTAACTAGTAGAAACGGAGAAGGGGAAAATATAAATGAGAAAACCTGAATCAGAGGTCTTTATGTGCTTCTCTGAAAGAACAACCGCTCTTGCTCTCAATAAGTCGGGATCCCTCTTCCACTCCAAAAATAAATAAGTTCCTATGCACAATTCTCTTTAAAAAATAACACGGGAGAAAGAAGACAAAGGCTTCCTGTGTAGAGAGGTGAAGCAGGAAACTACACTAGGGTACTTTCTAGGCTCACTCGCTGTGGAGTAATGCTTGTGTTACTACCTGACTCGATCAAGGTACTGTCCAGGCCTACTGGACATGAAGAAACACCAGATATGAAGAACTATACTCTTAAAATAAGCTCATGAGCCAAACTACCCTTCCCAATTCAAAACATTATGATCTGGCTAAATCTTATGTTCTGTTCAACTGAGAAGGTACAAGGCAAACAATGTCTTCCCATGGGGTAAGTGGAGAATCCAAAGTGATCTGCATGATGAATCAATACTCCCCGAAATACCAAGGCCCTGCAACAAAAATGAACCAAAACATAGAAGTTGGTATTGAACCACTCTGTTGCCAAATGTTGTAGCGGTTGCAACACCCTCCAAAATTTTGGCTTGCACTAAAAATTTCAAAGCCTTCCTTTGTTTTTCCTTTATGGCTGTAAACACTCGAGCTCATTCTATGATCTCCCTTAGAATATTTTCACCCCTTTTGCTTGATTGACCAACTGTCATCTTTTTTAATGTTGATTTATTTATCATGATTGTGGTTCTATTATGGTGATTTAGAAGGTTTTTCTTTGTGTGTTTGAGTTTTCCTAGCTATGTAAACATCAGTCGCACTCATACATAAAGTTTTAAGCATTGTCACACAAGTGTCACCACAGTCATCCCAAGGTCTATCTCAAGTGTCATACTTGTCGCTTTTGGATCTAGATAGTATCATAGAGGGTAATGCTTTGTCTTACTACTCTGGTGGTCTATGTCACCGTGTCATTGAAGTATGCAAAGTGGGTGATCACAATGTCAAGTTCCTCACAAGTTCACTTCCCTCCCACACTTAGCCATTTTCCTGGAAATCCTTCTAATTGGACAACTCGCCCTCACCGAACCCTGACTAAGCTTCACTACACAGTCTTAACCCTCAGTGATCATACTTTGTTTCCTAGAACTATACAGTGCACAAAGACTATCCCCAGGGTAGTTACACTGTGAAATATGAGAGTTAAGGAGCATGCCTTCCTTCCCATAATTACATAGAAGTTGCCTCAAGATTGATCTAAACTACACATTTCACAATATTAGTCATCAAGCCTCCTCCCTACCTGCTGGAACCCCACAATGCATAGAGACCTCAGCCTTCTTTGCCACCTAGAACTGTGCAGAGGTGTCCCCCCAAGGTCCTCATTCATCTGGGACTCACTGATCCCAGAAACTGTGCAAGTTTGTCTTCTCTGGTCCCTCTTCTAATCAGTCTTACCTTCCCTCAGAAAATTGCATAGAATTGCTTCCCAGGGTCTCACCTTGAAGCTGCCACTGATCATATCAACTGTGCAATCCTGCCTCCCAATGGCCTTCACACAATTTTTCTCGGTAAGCAATACTGCGCTCCGGAGTTCCTCAGTCAAGCCTAAGATTCAATCTGCACAGTCTCAGTGATGAGTCTCCCTCCTAGTCACACGGAATTTCCCAATGCATAGTTGTTGGGCCCACTTCCCAACCTTTCATCTGTCCTAGGCCTAGTCCATGGATAATAATGCATCATCTTAGCCTAGGAGGTTTTGGATTTGATGTCGTCCTGTCATGAGTGAATTTCAGGAACATGTACATTGTTAGTTCATGGCTAGATGATGAAGGAGATGAAGAAGGAGTGAACATGCTATAAGACTCACTTGCAGCCAGATGGATGAAAGAATCTCATCAAGAGAAAGAAAAGGGAATGCATGCATGCAACCACCTTTCAAGACCAAAGATCGTTGAAGACCCTGTAGCATCAAGCCATGCAGAGGAGAAAAGAAAGAACATCCAAGAACACATTCATCACTCAGAAACAACAACAACTTGACATTGCCACCATAGAATGCTAGTCCATGTCAGCAGTGTCATGTCAAGTTGTGCCATGAGCTGTCAAAGGCCACATCACTAATATGGGCCATATTTATTGTAAATCGAATGTAATGTAAAGTGAAAGTCCAATGGACAGACATGAATATGAAGAGTCATCTCAGTTAAAAAATCATAGAAAGTTAAATGGTCATGAGGGTAGTCCAAGAATCATAAGGGTCAGGCATCACCCTTGGTTATATATACCCCTCCCATTGTACGAGCACACACTTTTCACCTTGGCTCCTCCCACAAAGCATTGAGAATTTTCAGTCAATTCTTTGAGGACCGAGGAGTGGCTCCAATGTCCCATTACTAGGGCTAGTGATGTATGATGTACATATGTGTCTTGGAAATTTTTCTTAATGTAGAAGCATGTTAAAGCCAAAACATTTTCATGCATGTTTTGTAGATGTGTGTAAGACTATTCCTTCGACATTTGTAATCCATGTTTATTTCACATGTACTAAGATAGTTGAACTATTTTAGTTGTTTCAGTACTTACCTTGTTTGGAATGTGATGTATTGGTTACCACTATTGTCTCATCCTTGTGGACTACTCTATGGGATATTATACCAACCTCGTTCACTGGTTATAACGACCGTCACATCTGTTGTGGACTACACTATTGGATGGTGGACGTGTCTTCCCTTGTACTTCGATTTTAACGATTTCCCCATCCGTTGTGGACTACTCCGCTGGATGTTGGACAAAACTTCCTGTTTCATGTGTGTATCTTCCTGGGCGGTACTATTACCTCTCACTTAAAGGCTCACTTTAGTCTCCCCGTTTTGTAGTAAGGGAACCTAGACACAGTTACGTTACACACTCACTAGGCAGACTCACCTCACTTTTTGAAGATACCAGTGTAACACTCTCATGTGTTGAATAGCAAGAGCTAAGGAAAATCTCTAAGTAAATGCCAAATGGGCCATCATACCAGATTGAACTCCTACACCTAATGGTGTGAGGTCTAATTGGGACTTCATGCCGAGGAGATCCCTTGAATGTTTGTGAATCCAACATTGTCAACATGGTCTTAGGCTATACATTGAAGATGAAATTAATGCGTTATTGACCATAATAGTGGAAAAATCATACCTGCTAGCTTTGAAGTCTCAGGAGAAGCATGCAAGGAAGAAATTTGGTAGAGGAAAAAACATTGCTAGAGGAGGTGGACAACAATGAAGTAGAGGAAGATCTATAACAAAAAAGGAAGGATCTAGTAGCTCAAGTCCATACTAATAGAAAGAGGGAGACCTCAGAGGGTGAAGATCATTTTCTACTAGATGAAGAAGGGGAAGAGTAAAATATATTCATTGCGACAAGTGTTGGAATCTTGGACATATGGCATGGGAATGTCCAAAAAATAGAGATGTGGGCGAGAGACATTTTATTGTTTCCATAGCAAAAGAAGGGGAACCAAAGGTACATGAGGCAGAAAATGTACCAGAGACAAGAGAGTCTCTACTTCTCAATATAATGTTGTTGAAGCTAAAGAAGGAAGTTATTGAACCAACTCAGAGGAAGGATTCGTTCAATAATGTTTGGAAAATAAAAAGGAAAATGTTCCAAGGTGGTGATTGTTAGTGGTAGAGCAAACAACTTGGTGTCTACAAAAGTGGTGGACAAATTGAATTTGAAGAAAATGAAGCATACACACATTATAAGGTTGATGGATTCGAAAGGGTCATCAATTGTTGGTGAATGAACATTGTGAAGTGGAGTTGCATATAGGTAGCTACAAAGACAAAATATTATGTGATATCATGCCCATGGATGCGTGCCAGATTCTATTCAGTAGACTATGGCAGTTTGACAGAGGTGTTGTGCATGATGGGAAAAAAAACATCTACAAATTCTAGAAGGAAGGCATCAACCATACCTTGTTTCCTTTACAAGAAGAGTGGACATCAAAAAGCACTGATTTCAAGGAATCGTTGCTGAGTGGGAAATCATATTTGCAGTAGAGGGAGGATAATAAGGTGAGATTTTCTTTGGCTTGTAAACCTAGGCTAATTCCTATTTCCATTACTGTGACTTCTTTTCCTTTTGAAATTCAAGATATATTAAATGAGTATAGCGATATTGTAGTGGATGACTTACCTAATGCATTGCCACCTGTGAGGATTATAAGTCACCATATTGACTTGATACTAGGAGTAAGTCTACAAAATAAAGTTGCATATAGAATTTCCCTGAAGAGAATGAAGAAATCAGAAAGCAAGTTCAAGAGTTATGGGACAAAGGGCTAATCAAAGAAAGCCTTATTCCATGTCCAATGTTTATAGTGCTTACCACTAAGAAAGATGGTGGTTGGCACATGTGTCAAGATTCTAGGGCATTAAACAACATCACAATCAAGTATCAATTACCTTTACCTCACATAGATGATTTGTTGGAATGTTTAAGTTGTGCTAGTTTTTTCTCTAAGATTGTTCTCAAGAGTAGATACCATCAAATTAGGATGAGAGAGGGAGATGTGTGGATGCCAACCTTTAAAACAAATGATGAGTTGTATGAATGGTTGGTGATTCCATTTGGGTTGTCTAATTCACCCAATAACTTCATGAGATTGGTGAACAGGGTGTTGAAGGAGTTTATAGGGAAATTTTGATTGTATGCCTAGATGACATTTTGGTTTGTAGCCAGTCCGAAGAAGAACACTTGAGGGGTATGTATTAGAGAATTTGTAACAAGAGAAATTACTTATCAATTTGAATAAATGTTCATTCCTGAAGAGTTGCGTACTTAGGCTTTGTTATACTCATGGATGATGTGAAGATGGATCTTGAGGAGGTAAGAAGTATTTTTTTTTGGCCCTCTCCTAAAAGCATTTTTGAAGTTAGAAGCTTTCATGGTTTTTCTTGTTTTTATAGTAAATTAATTAGGAATTTCTATGGGATACGTGCTCCAATTGTGGAGAAAATAAAGAAAGACAAAAAAATATTCTAGCAAACTAGTGATGTAGAAAAAGGATTTCAATTTTTTAAGAAGAAGATCATTGAAAAACTAATTCTAGTGTTTCTAGATTTCGATAAGCCTTTCAAAGTGAAATGTGATGCCAGTGGAGAACCAATTGGCTCTGTGTCAAGCCAACAGGATAAGCTCATAGCCTATTTGAGTGAGAAATTGAATGAGTCTGGAAGGATATATACTTCTTATAACGAGTTCTATGTTGTGGTTCAAGATCTAAAGAAATGTAGAAATTATTTAATGTCTAAAGAATTTGTTTTGTACACAGATGACCATGCTCTATAGTGCATCATACAAAAACAAAAATTAAGCCAAAAAGATGTCAATTGGATCAAATATCTCCAAAATTTTACTTTTGTTTTGAAGCACATTATTGACCAAGCTAATAAAATTGTTGATGCTTTGAGTAGTAGGAAATATATAACTATGTAGGAAACTCAAGTCAAGATCATGAGGTTGGACTTCATGAAGGAGTTTGATGAGAAATATGGAGATTTTAGAGAGGCCTATAAAGCTTGTAAAAACCAAACAATCTAAAGTAGGTGTTAGTGGCTTGATTACATGCTTCAAAAAGTATTATTGTTCAAAAATAATCAGCTATATGTTCCAAAGTGTTCAATGAGGGAGAATTTAATTAAAGAGAAGAATAGTGAAGGTCTTAGTGAACACTTTGGGCATGAAACGACATACATGCATTTGAAACATTTTATTTTTTTCCAAGGAGAAGGACAGATGTGTAAAAGTTCATAAGAAACTGTAGAATTTTCCATCATGTGAAAGAGAAAAG
Source organism: Pinus taeda (assembly GCA_000404065.3). Lineage (NCBI taxonomy): Eukaryota > Viridiplantae > Streptophyta > Pinopsida > Pinales > Pinaceae > Pinus > Pinus taeda. The sequence continues at coordinate 9,864 of APFE030795132.1, forward strand.
TCATAATACAGGGTTGTAAACACTATTAACAGTTCTAGAAAAGCCATGAGATTCGGTAAACATGGACTTCCTATTAGGTTTATCCAAAAATTTAAATGCCAATGATGCAATCTTTTTCATAGTATACATATTTTAAAAAATGGCCCGTTTTGTTCCCTTTTTTGAAACCTATGATGGTACCCATGTTGTTAATTTATTCTTTACAGAAGTGGTGAGACTACATGGAGTTCCCATGAGCATTGTCTCAGATAGAGACACCAGATCATTAGGAAATTTTTGGGGGAATTTATGGAAGAATATTGGAACTCAATTGAGCTTTATTTTAGCAAATTACCCGAAGACTAATGGGCATACTGAAGTAGTTAATCAAATTTGGGGGAATATCGTGAGGAGATTTGTTGGAGACCATCACAAGAAATGGATAAGGTGCTTGCCCAGGCTGAATTTTCATACAATGATTCTCCAAATAGAAGCATTGGTAAAAGTCCTTTTTAGATTATGTATGGGATGCATCCAAGAGGAGTCCATAAACTCAAAAAACTGGTAAGAGAAGACCATAGGAGTGCAATAACCAAAGATTTTTTTATATCTATGCAGGAGATCAATGAACAAGTGAAACAAATATTACAATAACGCAACCTCAAATAGATGTCCAAGGAAGATATTAAGAGGAGAGAACAAAACTTTGAAGTCGAAGACTTAGTATTGGCACAATTGAGGAAGGAAAGATCTCCTAATGGAGAGTATAATAAACTGTAATTAATGAAAAATGGTCCTTGTAAGATCCTTAGGAAATTTTCATCCAATGCAATATGAGATTGAGTTTCCACCAAGGATTGGCATCTCTCACATCTTCAATGTTGCAGATCTATACAAGTATCTTCGAGATGAGGAGGTACAAACATCAGATGACAGTGGATAACAACAAATGCGGTGGCAGATGTAGTCACCAACAACAAAGCCTTTGCAACTAGATAGGATTTTAGAGAAAAGACTAACTGAGAGGATCAGTGACAAGGAATACTATGAGTATTTGGTTAAGTGGAAGGATCATCTAGTAACTTATGCAAAATGGATGAATACCAAATTACTAGAGAAAAGTGGCAATGCTATAGGAGACCTCATGGGAAGGATCCCATGAATTCTTTGTTCCTTGTGAGTGTTGGGCCGAGAAAAAGGTACAGTTTCTCCTTGTAAATAGCTTGATTAAGCATTTTTCTTCACAAGTTTATCTTCATTTTATCGATAAAAGTAGAGGAAACAATAGCCAAAGTTGGGTAAAATTAATTAGTAAAAAATTAGATAAATCTAGGCATGGAAAACTAACTTTGACTATCTTTATGTGTAGAGACGCGGATTGGACGATGGTTGTTCAATTGACAGAACAACAACAACTAGTAAAGGAAAAAGACAACGTCTTGGGTATGGAAGACAATAGAAGACTAGGTAGTCCCGATGCTATTTTATGACAAAATCAAACCAAGTGTTGTGAAATCCTCAGGATCCCTTGATCCTGAGGATTTTCTTCTATCTATTTACTTTTCCAGATGTTATGTAAGGCCGAAAGGAAAATTGAACAGTTAGTTCATAAATCCACAGTTTGTAACTATTATTTTGGACACATAATACTTTCGTCTTAGTGATGTTGTAACTCTGTTACTTATTTTAATGAAGAATACTACATTTAATTCATAATCATATCCTAAGTATCTAATAGCCGAGAATTCTAGAGACTTTGGCCCTAGTCAAGAGAAGATCTACTACTTCACCTGTGTTATAATCTTCTTTTTATTATTTACTATTTGTTATTGTTAAGTTAATATCATTCTCATTACCGTGAGGATTGACAATTCTGATTTACATTTGTTGTTCATTCAACATTCAAGATTTATTTGTGTGTTACAAATGCGTGATGCTCTTTATTGAATTGGTTAAGTTCATTCCAACATTAGATTGTTGTTCATTCTAAGTATCGTTATCATAGATTTCAAAGTTAAGAATTGATTTCTTTCCATGTGATGCTTATATGGTTATTTTTTTTTCAATTATAATTTGTTGTTCAATCATCATATTTCCCTTTCATGTTAAATAAGTTAGTTTCAATTCCAGTTAAGATTTCCAAGTGTGATTCCTTCTATTTGTATTTAGATTCATTTTCTTACAAAATTGACTAAGTAGAATTGCAAAGTGTGTTATGAATTTCTTTAAGAGTTGTTTGGATTGAATTTAAAGAGATATTCGTTAGAAATTGGAAAAATTCCCATTTCTTTCATTATAGGTTGACCTCTGAATTCACTACATATATAGTGCTGACACTCTTGAAATAAAAAGACTTGCTCTGGGTTGATGATTAATGTAGGAATTAAGATTTCTTGTAATAAGACATCTTAGTGCAGCAACATTTTGGCATCGTTGTTGGAGAGAGTGTTTCAAAGTGATTTACTTTTATCTTGCTATAAAAGAATTGGGTTTTAAAAACATGAGGTAAGAACCTGCGTAACTAGCAAGTAAAGTGCTTGCTCACCAGACTGCTTTTTAGCAAATGCATAGAGGTTAAATAAGGATAGGTTTTTTATTAAAGACTAGAAATAGAAAGATAGAAAAAGAACAGAACCCCCCACCTAAATCCACAAAACCCAAGGGGTCGGTGAACCTTGGGAGAGAAACTTTCATAGACAAAATCGTAAGAAAAGTAGAGTCTCAAGCATCAGTAGGGAAAATCCCTAGTATAATCCATTGAGCAATAGCCTCACCATCTGCAGCTTATGCTGAGATTCAAAGCCAAATTGGAGGATATGAAAAGAGTCTTCAGGTTACAACAAATTTACATTCTGATCCTCTACAAGAGCGAAAATCGTGTAACTTAAGAGAAGGAGAGGGAGAAACCAATGGAACTGCTAAGGCAGGACCTCAGCTATCTGAAAAAGGATCTCCTATGATCCTAGATCTAGGCAATGCTACAAAACCAACTCAGATTACTAATCCTCTGCTTACTCAAAAAGCACCCCTTGAAATCCTTGAAGGATATTGGAACATATTTAACCAAATGGAAAATAAACCACCTTAAAGTCAAACCTCAATATTGGAATACACCATAGTTGATCAAGTGGTCAATGCCCCTATGAAACCCCTTCCTTTACATAGCATCCCAAATTTTCATGGGATGATCACGGAGGATCTCGATGCCTTCCTATTCGAGTTTGATGTCATATGCAAAGGATATGACTATACCACCAACCCTCAAAAACTAAAATTGTTCCCTTCTAATCTGAAAGGAGCAACCTTTAGATGGTTCATGGGTGTGGACGGGAATACCAGTAACTGTTTGGATGATATGAAAACTACCTTCCTCATAAGATACCAAGATTTTCGTAAGACTAGAGAATTAAAAGATGAAATATTTAAGATGGCTGCAAAGGATAATGAAACTATAGAAGAATATGTCGAACGGTTTCATTATAATTTACAGAGATCTCCTCACACACCTTACCAAAAGAAGTCCTAAGAGTTATCTTAATTAAGCTAATGAAAGAAGAATGGATAGAAACACTAAATTTAATGGGGAAAGGAGATATTTCTCAAGAATATTATGATGAGATCGTTCTCTTGCGTATTGGGTGTTCGCGAGGAAGCACACGCACAGGAGCAGGAAGCCGAGATTCTATGACCAGGGGAAGAAAACCACACAGTGGGGGCGTAACATGAATGGAGATCAATAACCTCCTAGAATACTTCAAGATGTACATTTTGAGCACCCTCACAATGTAGATGGACGTCCTACAGGCTAAACAAAAACAAGCCTTAGTAGAACAGAACTTGGCCATTTTCTGCCCACGTTGTCAAAAGAAGCACAACCAATGGGAGTGTCCATTGGACATGGTTTAGACATGAGCTATCTGCACCAAGGACCACACCACTGAACAATGTCCATCAATTCTAGGGTTGAAAGCAGTTTTCAAGGAATCAAAAGAAGAGATAGAGCGAGTATATTTGACGAACCAGTGTCAATAGTGATAGGCCAAACCTACAGGTATGTCACAAGACACATCCCAATTATTTCCTTCTTCACCATTTAATTAGCAACAGAACCCTAGGGTGACATGGCAAGGCAAATCACCTTACTCGAATTGGCAATCTTAGCCATGCTCTATGACACCTTGGCGAACTCAATCCTTTTCGGGTAATGGCTGGCCAAATTCTCCTTTTACTCATGATTGGCAATGTAGTACTTATCCATCCTAGTGACCTACCTCTACTTCTCAAAATCTAAACTGGTCTTCAAATTGGAAGAGACCTTTGGGGATATCCAACACACCTATGGGGACACGTCCTCAACCTCAACCTGCATTTTCAGCTCCATATCCATTACAGCAAAATCCTCAACCTCTTTTGTGCCATCAATTGCCAGCTCAACCGAATCCGAATCCCAATAATAGACCAATTCAGCTGGTGCAAATTGTCAAAATCTCAAACTATGAGATTGAAAAAAAATAATGTAATGAACTTATATTGAGGTCGGAACGTATCATCACTCCTGAGGAAAATAGGGAGCAACCATCAATTGAGATAGAAACCCCACCTGTACATATACCACCAACTGTAATTGATACAAAAATAAAAAAAGTAGAAGATATAGATCAACATAAAGATCCTAAGAAACTCATAGTCACTTCTCCTCCATTCCTCGAAAGGTTAATCATACCTAAACCAATTGTTTATCCAAATTTTGATCTTGTAGGGAAACTAAAAGATATTTTTATTAAAATTCCTCTCCTCCAGGCCATCCAAGATATTCCTATTTATGCTAAAATGATTAAAGAGTTACCTAGGGGGGGTCATATGGGGTACCGAGGGAGGTACCCAAGGTAATAATATGGGCCAAAGTAATAAATAAGGTGGTTAACCCATGTCATATAAGGGACCACAACTAGTTAATAATGATGTAATGGGCCCATGGTATTAGTTGATGGTATGAGTAAACCATGGTATTAATACATGGTATTGTATGTATGAGGCCTATATAGAGGCTAGAGACTCCACATGGAGAGATATGAAGAGAAATAGTCTTGTATGAACAAGCATATTGGCTTGTGGAGTGTTCTCCTTCCTTAAGGAGTGATTGTATGGTGTTGCCCTACCTTAAGGGTTTGATAATAAAGAAG